>ML111863.1:114606-139165 GCA_003697995.1 Taxidea taxus jeffersonii
TAAAGTAAGCGGTAAAACATGTGCTTTTTTCCTGAATCTGGTTACAGCTAAAGTATTTCCTCTCTCAGTTCTTGGATCACTTCTAAGATACCAAAGTAGGTAAGTGACGTTTGACAGGAAAATGTTCTCATCAGACATGTTCCTGAAATCATCATCAGATTCAGTTTAATAGATTCAAAGACTCATTTGTTGTGAAACAAAAAAGCATGTTACTCCTAGTTGAATTAGCACTAGGTTGGCAGAGCTTAAGGCAACTTTTGGCCTAGTTGATGCTTGGATTCAGTTCTCTGAATGTTTATTTCAAGCCAAATGTCTAACTAGACAGAAATCTGTGCATGTAGTCATTTATCGTGACAACAACTACATCATTAGACAAACCAGTCTGGTCACAGACTGAGTTAGCCTCCATGTCCTTAGCCAGCTTCCTTCTGTGGGTTCCAGTTTAAATCAGTTCAGTATGCTTTCTCGTTTAGATTCATATGAAACAGAAAGAAGGCTAGAGGGGAAAAGTGCTATACTCATTTCTAATTTATGCATATTGTAGGACTAGGAAGGAATTGTTAAACTTCATATTTTTATTAGGATCAAAAAACTTTAAGTATCCAACTTACCAATTTCATTTAAAATACTAAGATAGGAGCCTTGAAATTTCTTTAAACTAGTCATGTTAGAAAGCTCTGAGTTTTCGGAATGAAGCAATTCAGTGCTATATAAAGTTTTACAGCATTTCAGAATTCCAGGAGAAAGATCACCTTCCAAATTGTAGATGAACTTCTGGTATGCAAGACACCTCTACCTACTAAATGCACTGAGCCTACTAAATTGCAAATATTAAATCATTTTGATTTTTTAAAGTTCTTAGTTAAAAGAATATGGAATGAAAATATAATTTTTATAGCCTTTCACTAATAGGGCAATGAATCTGCCAAATAAGAAGTTTTACAAAACATTCCTCTACATAAAGTACTCTAAGTGGTGATATTTAGTGATAAAGCATGTTACTGTTGAAATTTAAAGGATTTCTAATAGCAGGCAGGAAATTTCAGAGATGAAGTCCCATGAGATACTGCAAGGTTGTTTTTGAATTTTATGTTATATGTACATATGTGTATGTTTAGGAGTATGATAGAACCTCCTTATATTTATACCACTTTATGGAGAATTTTAACAGAAATTATCTTATCAGATTTTATTAACTCTGGAAAGTAGTAAACTGACATTTTATCCTATTTTACAGATTAAATATTTTAAAGTCATTTTAAAGATTAAAACCCTAAGATTCTGAAAGCTTAAGTAACCTTACCCATTTCTGTAGCTATGAAATATCCTGGAGTATACTGTGTGTTTTGGTTGTTTTTTTTTTTGTTTTTTGAAGACTTTTTTTTCTGGAACAGAATCACTATAGATAATGTGTTACCAGCAAAAGATAACTGAAGTGTTATGTGACTATCTATGAATGCACGCATGTCTACATATTCATATAAGAGTAAATTCAGGGCACCTAGCTGGCTCAGTCAGTAGAGCATGTGACTCCTGATCACAAGGTTGTGGGTTCAAGCCCCATGTTGGTTGCAGAGATTACTTTAAAAAAAAAAAAAAAAGAGGAAAAGCTTCTTGAAATAATTTTGGCAATACTCATTAATCTAAATAATAAGAAAAAAATGGGAATACAGACCTGACCTGGATAATGATTTTAAGCACAGGGCTTTTTCTGCTATACCATGCAATTTCCATATTGTTTAAATTCCTTTCTTCAAAAATTAACCAGATGCTTTCCATTAGCAAACATAAGATAAACAAGGTATACAAACTATAGGACTGCTTTATAGTTGTATTCCTTCCAGCCAGTATTAATTAGGATCATCGTAATTAAATTACACTTGGGTAAAGATGGCTTTTCAGTTGAGCCAATGGAATATAACTTCAATATTCTGAGTTATTTTAATGATATAGCCAGATGTATATGTAGTTATTTAGCTTTTTCACACATTTGAAATCATGAGTTAATGAGACACTAGGTATACAAGGAGTTTGCATGATAAAAATACTATTCAGTTCAGTCTGTATTCACATATCACAAAGTGGCGTAGAGGGAATTATCTTGTTCGTCAGACTGATGTAGATTAAAAAACTTGGCAATTAGGGGCTGAACATTTTATTATGTTTATGGCTAAATTTATGATTGGTTTTTCAAATGTGCTAACATCAAATGGAAATGTATTTTAAGCTGCTTTGTAAAACAAGAGTTACCTCATTTCAAATTATATATGTAATTGAGTACATTTGGAATGGAAGCTTTGACTGAGACCTGAGGACAATAGGAACCACATTCCAAAGTATAAGACTGTCATGATCAATTTGGAAGAAGAAACAAAGTGGAAAATAGTATTGGTATTCTTAAACACTTTACCAAAATTGAGGAGAAGATTGAAGAGGATTTCCAAAGAGAGATTCTGGTGTACTGTGATTTCCATACCCATATCCTACAGAGCATGATGGGTATAGGCATATTTCTCTTCATGAGTGTGCTTTTAAGAAAGTCAAGGAAAGGGGTGCCTGGGTGGCTCAGTGGGTTAAAGCCTCTGCCTTTGGCTCGGGTCGTGATCCCAGGGTCCTGGGATCAAGCCCCGCATCGGGCTCCCTGCTCTGCGGGAGCCTGCTTCCTCCTCTCTCTGCCTACCTGTGATCTCTGTCTGTCAAATAAATAAAAATATTAAAAAAAAAAAAAAAGAAAGTCAAGGAAAGGGTTTATCAGTATGAAGGATATGGTGAACTGGTATGTGAAAGATAGGCTGATTAATTACCTTGACTTTGCAAAACAACCAAGACATGATTGTGTTGGAATTCCAGAATTTCAGGGAAAAAAAGATTAAATCTTTCCATGGACCAGTTGAGGGATACAGGAATAAGCCTGCGTGGCATCATTTTAATCCTGTTCAAAAGGATGGTCTGGAGGATCAAAATGGTCTTTGCAGATAGAAGCTGCAGATATTACAAGATAATAAGGGACTAAGATTGTTGCACCCATCCTTGTCAGGGTAATTTTTTTTTAAGATTTTATTTATTTATTTGACAGACAGAGACCACAAGTAGGCGGAGAGGCAGGCAGAGAGAGAGGAGGGAGCAGGATCCCCGCAGAGCAGAGAGCCCTATGTGGGGCTCAATCCCAGGACTCTGGGATCATGACCTGAGCCGAAGGCAGAGGCTTAACTCACTGAACCACCCAGGCGCCCCTGTCAGGGTAATTTTAAGTAAGAAAATCTCAAAGAGACAGGGAAGAGGAGGGAATATGTCTTCCTAAATGGAAAATACTTGAGAGAGAAGAATCACTTTAAACAGTTGGCAAGTTCTGGGAGCTCCAACACTAGCTCCTCACCAATCCAGTAAGAAGTGCCCTCTCTATGATCCAAACTAGAAGATTTTAGAAATTGGCATTAGCAAGCTGAGGGAGAAGGGATAAGAAAACAAGCCAGGGAAAGAAACCATTATGTGACCTTTTCTTTTGTTTATGCATCAAGATAAGTATCACAATAAGTTTTTTTTTTTCATTCATTGACTATTTTGATGAATTTCCTTCTTCATGTATGTCAATATGTTTTTCTAACTTTTGGTTTCACAAATATACATTGAAAAAATTTCTAAAAATTTATAGGGATCATCTGGATAGAGAAACAAGTTATACTATAAAGATATATAGTTGAATTTGGTGAAGGGCATCCTTTAAAGACTATTTAACCTTCTAAGTCTATTGGCTATGCCACTGAAAAATATGACTTTGAAGCCAACAGAAAAGGAATAAATGCCAATACTTGCCTATATCTGATTCATTAATTTTAAAACATAAATAATGACTTTTTTATTTGGGTTCTGATTACACAGATGACATTATCTCACTTTAAGTATTAAATAATTTTAGTTGTTTTTATTTTATTATAACACCAAAAATTTTTATAATAAAATAGTTTAGATAATTTTATTTAAATGTTTTATGTTCTAACTTTTAAGACTTTTGTGTCCAAAGTATCTGCATGGCTCAGTTGGTTAAATGACGCTTGACTTTGGCTCAGGTCATTTTCTTGGGGTTGTGAGATCAAGCCCCATGTTAAGATTAAGACTTTCTCTCTCCCTCTCCTTCTGCCCTTCCACCCTAAAAAAAAAAAAACAAAAAACTGATATGTTCTAATTTGTCTAAATACAAATTTAACAATAGTATTATAAAATTTTTATTATAGTATTATAAAATTTTTGCCTAGGACTTCAAAAGCCAGTCATCGCAGAGTGTAGCTATATTTCATTATTTTGATGGTTGGTATTTCCCCACAAACAAATTATTTTTGAGAATTTATATATGTATGTAAATTTATGAATTTATATGTGTATATAAGGATAAATGTGCATATCTCTATACATGTTAGAAATTTGTAATCTAGAAGTGGAAAGTAGTATAACTGCTAGCAAAACATATTTATATTTAATTTCACATTTTTGTTTTTTAGCTAATATGTGCCAGTCTTGTAGTATTCTAAAAAGTATGCAGAATTCTTGCCTTAAGTTATTCTCAGGCTTAGATGAAAAAATGAGAGGAGAATATTATTCAGTGAGAGCACACAGTCACTTCATTCTGGAGAGAGGCCTTATACATAATTTAAAACAAACATTAAGTGATTTCCCAAACTAAGAAAACTTCAGTGAAAAAACAGAAAAATAGAATTCCCTCAAAAGAAATCCGTATATATATTCTGTATTTTCTTAGTTTAAATGTACCTCTTCACTGATTTCTTTGAAAAATAAAACAACCTCTTTCTCATTTGTGGTAATTCCCAAATACTCTGAAATTTCTCATAGATTAAGTTGTGCAGTAGAACATGTTTACTATTATTCCTGACTCTAACCCATACTCTACCACTAACCAATGCATCAGTCAATGTATTACCCAACTTTCATCACTAATGACAGTGATTCTTACCATGTATTTCTCAATAAAAAGCCATTGCGATATGGTCTTTTGGTGATATGTTGTAAAGTTGTATAAAGTGTCTTAATTCTAATTATTATTAGAATTAATTATTATTATACCTGTAAAATAGTTGACAACTCAGAAAATAAAAAAAAGGATAGTTATTCTAAATTCTATAACTATTTTAGGAGGCTTCTTTCATATCGAATAATCTTTGAACCTATTATTTGGTATATTTTTGCAGATGAAGGCAATGTTTATGTCAATAACTAGAACACATGAATTTAGATTTCAGAGTGCTGCAGTATTTAGTCTGAAGAATCATTCCACTCTGAAATTTGTGTTTGACGTGATGTCTTATGAAAGCACAGACTTAATCATACATTTGTTACTGAACCATAATGATCAACATTTTCATTGTATCATTCAGTGATTTATCATCATGTTGGAGACTGATGAATGTGACTCATAGTTCAGCACAATGGAGCCAACGACTTATTCTACAAATTTAATAGCAAAAATCTTTAATGAATTCTCATCATGAGCATGTGATAAAACTCTTTGGTCATCATGCTTTATAGACTAATCCTCACTGATTTACCTTGGATATATTTTTACAAACATTATACCTATAGTAGAGTAGAACTCTAATAGATACTACTTCAACAAATCATTTATACATGTGATGTATTTTTTTTCAAAATAGACATATTTACATATGCAAATACATGTAAATGTAGAATTTCAGTACTGATGGGCTAGATTATACCACAATAAAAAATAACCCAGAAATCTCAAGTACTTTGAAACATCAAAGACTTCTTTCTTTCTCACTCAATTTAAAGGTCCAGTGAGCAATGGTTGGGTGCCCTGCTTATAGTGTTCATTGTACTTACTTCTTAACCTATGCTGATGGAGTAGTCTCTCATAGAGAATTTTATCGGTTATTGTGCCAGAAGCAAAAGTGAAGTTCTAATAGCTCTTAAAGCTTCTGTTAATAAGTGGCACCTGATGTTTATATTTATTTGATCAAATGAAGCCAAATGGACCATATCTGAGTTAATTGATATGAGGAAATACAGGCCTATCATGGTCCAAAAGAGGAGAGAATGAAAAATTTGTGAGCAATTTTAATGCCCATTAGATATAGAATATCAATATAGATATAGCTATAGATATTAGGTATATTCATTCTTTTTAATTTTTTTAATTTTTAACATAATATTTGTTTCAGGCATACAGGTCTGTGATTCATCAGTCTTACACAATTCATAGCACTCACCAGAACATATAACCTCCCCGATGTGTATTCATATTTAAATAGATAGAGAGTTAGCTTAAGACCATATAACTGGTATTACTATTATACTAATTAGTGTTACTATTGGTAATTACCATTTCTAACTTGAGGCAACATTTAAGATTATAAACAGGTTAGAATGGCAAGGAGATTAGGGAAGGGAATGTGTGATGGGAGACTATCCTGCAGGATTTGTGCTTCTATGCATTTTTATCCTTATTCTAACTTCCTTTCTTTAAATAACCTGTTGCATATCTAAGCTACATGCTTTTCCATTTTAAGTATATGGAAATTGATAATGAAAATGAAGTAGAATTCTGCATAGTTAAATTTGGTGGTCAGGTAGTAAATTTAACTATGTCATTGAAGAGATGATTTAGTGTAGAGATTATTTTTATTATCTGTAAAAGAATTAGCCAAGATTAAAGAAATTATATTTGAAGAATTCAGTAGCCAGATAATAAATGTGGTATGAAAAACTACAAACTGAGTTCTGGCCTTGTTGAATTGATGATAATTTTGGAATGATTTTATTTGTCAGAATTGCTTTTAATGAGATATGGAAGAGGTTCCAGTAAAATTTAGAGTAAACTCAGGTAAAGTTCAGTAAAATTCTGGTTCTCAAACTTTGCTGCATGCTGGAATTGTGTGGGACGTGATCTGCTGAGCCCTGGGTGTTATACACAACAAATGAATCATTGAATACTACATCAAAAACAAATGATGTACTATATGTTGGCTAACTGAATTTAAATTGAAAAAGAGAGAGAGAGAGGGAGTTGGGAATTATCTGGGGAGCTTTTAACAAATCCTAATGGTCAGGTATTAGAACGTCTCACTTGGGGCAGGTGGAGGTTATTGTTGGTGCAACTACCGGTTGTTGTTGTTTAAAGCTCATCAGGTGATTCTGATGTGCAACAAAGTTCAGGAATCGCTGGTATAGAAAATACTGAATTAAAACAAAAGACTTTTGGGGTATAAAATAATATTACTGAAAAAAGCAGTTTAATATATTTATAAGCATATATTTTTGTTCTCCTGGATAAAAGTTATCCAGGTAATTGTTTTTATAGGGAAAAGTATTTTGCAGACCTAATCTTACAATAAGGACCTTACATATAAATTTTCAATTTTTTACTAAGTTATCTTTAGTGATAAGTGTGTTACTTACCATAATGATAAATGTATCTTCAATACACTGCATAATACATAAAAAATCTGTGTACATTGATATTATGTTTTATAAATTATTAAGTAGAATGCTGTGACATACTCATGGGGAAAATAATTTCTAAGATATCAGATGGTCTCTGTCAAAATCTTTAATTCACTGAAGTAACTTACTTTGTAGTACTATTTAGAGCTCATTCTTAAAAGCCATTTTTATATGTCTATTTACTTATTTAAAAATGTGAATTTATTCGTATATTGAGGAAGTATCTATAGGATAATAGTGAAGAGAATGAACTTTGAAGTCAGAATTCTTGAGTTCATACCCTATCTTTGTCATTTACTAGTTTGGTAATCTTGAGCTAGTTACTTAAACTCACAACACCTCAGTTTCTTCTTAGTAACAGTGCCTGACAATTTTTAAGCACTGAGTAAGTGTTAGTTTCTATTATTTTTGCTTTATATTTAGATATTCAGCTCAGTGTTTTTGCTTTTTCAAACATGAATAAGATACTTTCTTCAGAAGTTTTAGTTCAGTGAAGGAGACAAATATATTAATTTTTAGTACATAGTAATAAGCTCAGTGTAACAGAATTTAGAAGGGAAAGAGATATCAGCTCAAGGGGAATAGAGAGTGGGGCTCAGGGATGGCTTCTAAATGAAGGTAATTATTTAAAGCGAATTTGCCCTGTTAGAAGGTGATGGAGCATATTTGTGCAGAGAGAGGTGTACATGTAGAGACCAGAGTAGGCTTTGAAAGCACCGCATATTCAGGAAACTGCAGAGAGCTGAGAACAGGAGGGGCATGGAATTTGTAGAGGGGGAGAGAAGAGCTAGACCACAAAGAGCTTTGTGTCTCATGCTAAGGAGTTTGGACTTTTTCTTGGTGATAATGAAGAATCACTGAAGGACTCATAATGCAAGTATTGGTATTTTTAGAACCAATAATCAATGCACTCACAAATACATTATCCCACATGACAAACCAGAGTCAGTTCCCAGTCTATGATGAGTCTCTGAAAGGTTTTTAACGGTGAGCAACAAAGGTAAATTTTTCACTAATGTACCTGTCCTGTGCTCTTCATTCAGTCTGCCTTTTCTATAATCTTAAATCATTTAGTCCTTATAATGAAAACTAGATAACTGTAATATGTGTAATCATCTCTTATCTGCAATCTGTAACAGCACATAAGTAGTAGTAATTTTGTCCCTAATATAGCTTTCAGCCATATATGTCATTCCCATTTTGCACCAAGAAATTGGCCGTTTCATCATCCCAGACTGAGTGGTCATGCTTGTACCAGGCCTGTGGTTGTATTTTCAGTCAAAACGGAACCAACTCACAGGTAGTTCTTTGTATAGTGGTTTACTGGGACATGACGTATCACTGCATGCAAGTATTGAAGGCAAAAACTCTTAAACTTACTCTGTAGCCGCAGGTATAAGGTAGCTACGGATGAAACTCCTCAGATACCTATCAATGACAGCAGTGCTAAATATAAAATTAGTCATACTGTGGAATATTTAAAATAACCTTAAGACCTGGAACAAAATCAGAATTGGGAAACTATACTTATATTTATATTTATTTATATTTATATTTAGAATGTCATTTTTTTATGTTGTGAAAATGTAGATTTAGGGGTCCATCACTGTGAGTAGCCTTGGGCTTGTCCATCAGTATTCTTAAAATTCCAATTTCTCCATCTATATTCTCAGTATGTTGGGCTATAACATTTGGAAAGTCATACTTCTATTAAATTCAGATGTTGAGCAATGAGTATGTGGGAAGTTCTAGGCATGCTCCTGATTTAAGTCCATATTGTACTCAACTCGAGAATTTTCTGAAGTAGAAATCCAAGTGAAGTTGAAAGGCAATTGAACTTTAAGAAACTTGAGGTTTTTCATTCAGCATATACTTACGAGGTTTGGTCTGTGTGGCAGTCCTTGTTCTAGAACCTGTCATACAAAAATGATTAAGGTGGATCCTTAACCTTGAATATCTTAGCCTAATAGAGGGAAATATACTTATATTATTAATTATGAGGACTTTTCTCCACCTCCTTCTGAACTTTAATCAAATATTATTCTTCCTATTGAGGCCTTTCCAAGGCATCCTTATGCAGAATTATATACACCGTCTTCAAATGCATACTTTTTATCCCTCTTCCCTTCTATTTTTCTTCTATTTTTTACCATCTAACATACTATAAACATATATATATTTCTACTTTATTACTATCTTCCCATATACCACTGTCATCTTCATAAGAACTGATTTTTTTGTGTCTGCTTTTTCATTTTTGTGTGTGTTGGGCATATTGTTGCTCAGAAAGATTTGTTGAATGAAAGAATAGGTGACAAATGAGTTGAATCAGTAATTCTGGGGATAGAAGAAAGAATGAATATATCTGCCTGTAGTCCAGGTGGGATTAACAGAATTCGACCATTCTTTCTTTTATTTGATTTTTTAAAATTTGCATGTAGCTGACACACAGTATTACGTTAGTTTCAGGTGTACAACATAATGATTTAACTTCTCTGTATGTTATGCAGTACTCACCACAGTGTAGCTACCATCTGTCACCATACAATCCTATTAAAATATCATTGACTATATATAATTTATTATATTTTCTGTGATGTGCCTTTTATTCTCATGACTTATTCATTTCATAATGGGAAGCCTGTTTCTTCCACTCCCCTTCACTCATTTTTGCCCTTGCCCTTTGCAACCATCAGTGTGTTCTATTATTTATAGGCCTGATTCTGCTTTTTGTTTACTCATTTGTGTATGTGTGTGTGTGTTTTTTTTAGATTCCACCTGTGAGTGAAATCATATGGTATTTGTCTTTCTCAGTCTGATTTACTTCACTTAGCATAATACCCTATAAGTCCATCCATGTTTTTCCAAGTGCCACCATCTCATCCTTTTTTTATAGCTGCACAGTATTCCTCTGTGTGTGTGTGTGTGTGTGTGTGTGTGTGTGCGTGCGCGCGCATGCCACATCTTCCCTATCCATTTGCCTATCAGTTTGACATAAGTCTTGAAAATAAACAGATCTTTACTGTGTGTTGAAGAAGAGGAGGAAGAATGATATCTTGAAGTAATTATAGTCTTTGTTAACTTTTATCGTTGAGCTTCTGCTGGAACTGATGGGTTATACTATTTTTCACTTCCATTTCAGGATTCTTCTTTTCTCTCCTCTCTCATGGCTTGTGTGAATAAGGTTTGCATTTTAACTCTTTCAACTCTAAAATCACTATTAAGAGGGTTAACAAATGATGACTCTTGTTCAATAGTTTTAAGCCATCTGAAAATTTCAGTCTGTTTTGGTTTAAACTTGCTACTTAAACTCTATCAAGATGTCAGGGTAGTGATAGCAAACTAGCCTAAGGGAAATGTATAAGAAATAAATAAAATTCAGATTTGCTCTTTTAAAATTTATTTCATTGAGATAAAGACACTTACAGTGGATTCTACCCTCTTTACAGATTTTTAAGTGTACTGTATGGCATTGTTAACTGTAGGCACAATGCTGTACAGCAGATGTCTAGAATTTGTTCATCTTGCATAACTGAAACTTTATACTCGATTATTAATTTTTCAATTCCCCTCTCACCCCAACCCCTGGTTACCACCATTCTACTCTCTACTTCTATGAATTTGAGTATTTTAGGTAACTCATCTACTCCAAATCATGCGATATTTATCCTTCCGTGTGACTGGTTTATTTGACTTAGGATAATGTCCTTGAGGTTTATCCACGTTTTGGTATATTGCAAGAGTTTCTTTATTTTTAAGGTTGAATAATATTCCATTGCATGTAAATTTTACATATTTATACACTCAGCCATGCATGGTCATTTACATTGTTTCTGCATCTTGACTATTATAAATAGTACTGCAATGAACATGAGACTTTGATTTCAATTCTTTTGGATAATTATACAGAAGTAGGATGTTTGATCATATGGTAGTTCTAATTTTAATTTTTTGAGGATTCCCCATACTGTTTTCCATAGTAACTGCACAATTTTGGTTTTAAATTGAAGGAACTCCCCAAATTTCTGAGGATTCAAATAGTACACTTTCATCACAATATTTACTTTTTCTAGCCAAGGAAATAAAACCTAGGAGGAAAAACAAGTAAATTAAATTATGATTAAGAAATTTTTTTCTAATATCTTTACAAAGTCTATTTGATCTATTTTACTAAACATAATAATAAAACCAGTAGACCACCCTTCTGTCTTGATATTTGTCTCTAGTGGGGCCAATTAATTCTAACTCTATGTAAAATAACTGCTGTAATTCAGATATAAATCTCTCTTATTTCTAAACTGAATAAGTAACAGGTCTTATAACTCTGATATTTATTAGCACATGGGAACCATTTATAAACAACTGTATATGCTGCTATGAAATAAAAGTTGAATAAAACAAAATATATCAAAGAGAAATTAATGAATTGTATTTAGTGAATTATTTTTGGTATGATATTCATTGAGAAAATTGATATCAGATTTTCATCTAGTATTTCTTTTGTACAAAATAAAACAAAAATGTGTTTTAGAGTGTGTCAATATATAAACTTCTGTGTTGATACATATGTAGTTAGGTTCCTTCAATATTTTGCAACATCACTAATTTTTTTAATTACAATTTTTTTAGTTAAAATATTGATATAAAATGCATGTGGGTTCACATGCATTTGTAAGCAATGATACACAGAAATCCTTTCATACTTTATTCAGTCTAATGGTAACATTTTGCAAAACTTAGAATAATATCATAATCATATATTGACATTGATATAATCCACTGCTCTTACTCAGGTTTCCCCTGGTTTTACTTGTCCTCTGTATGTTTGTGTTTGTGTATAAGTTCTATACAGTTTTATTATCTGTGTTGATTCCCATATCCATAATCACTCTCAGGCTACTGAATAATTCTAACACCACAAAGATTCCATTTTATTCTCCTTTTTTTTTTTTTAAGATTTTATTTATTTTATTTGATATACATAGAGAAAGCATGAGCATGGGAACAGTGGGAGGGGCAGGGGGAGAAGCAGGTTCCCCGCTGAGCAGGGAACCTGACAAGGGGCTTGATCTCAGGATCCTGGTATCAGGACCTAAGCCAAAGGTAGACACTTAACTGGCTGAGCCACCCCAGTGTTCCTATTTATTCTTTTTTCAAAACATCACCCACTTTCCTCTGAAGCCTGCCCCATTCCAGACTACTGGCAACACTAGCCTGTTCTCCATTTCAGAAATGTAATTTTAAGACAATTTATAAATAGAATCATAAAATATAGACTCTTTTGGGCTTGGCTTTTTGTCACGCATCATGATTCTCTTGAGTTTTATCCAGGTTGTTATGTGCATCAGTACGTTCCTTTTTGATGCTGAATAGTATCTCATGGTGTATATGAACCACAGTTTATGTAACTATTCACATGTTGGAGGTTGTCTGGGCTGATGTCATTTTGTAACTATTATAAGTAAAGCAGATGGGAGCTTTATAGTGTGCAGGATTTTGTGTAAAAGTAACTTTTCGTATCTCTGAAATGAATGGCCAAGAGTACAATTTCTGGGTTCTATGATACATATTTAGGTTGACAAGAAACTTCCAAACTCTTGTACAGTTTATCTGTAGTGTTTCACATACCTACCAGTAAAATATGAGTGATCCAGAAACTCTACATGTTTGCCAGTATTTGGTACTCTTACTATTTTGAGAAGTATATAGTGACATAATTGGTTTTTAATAAATACATCTATAGTCTCTTACTTTTACTAAGGAAAGAGCCCTAATTCACACTCTAAGCCATAAGGAGGATGAAACCATTGTATAATAATGTGATAGTTGTACAAAAGGATCGCAGCTTTGAATAGATAAATATAATGGATCCTTCTCTGAGATGAAAATTTTATCATTATAAATAATTCATAATCTAAGCATACATTATTTGTTTATTTTAGTATATGTTCAGTCATTTCTTGGGACCCCTGCAAAACAAACTGTTATGAGTACAGATACATTTTAATGGTGTAAATGTATAAACCACCAGAAAAGTATTTATAAAGCATTTGTATTTCAAATCAATATGAGTTTTCAGACCAGTTTTTATAGAATGGATGTATTCAATAAAAATACTTATTTAGCACCCAGTCAGAAGTGAGCTAATCTCATATTTATGTTGGGCTTTATCTTTTTGTATATATTAACTTTCTTGATCCTCACAATAATTCTGTCAGGAAGACATGCTATTTTATAAATAAAGAAATTATGAGTAAATTGCTGGTTAAGTCATGTCCAAGAATGCACAGTTAATAATGGTAGGACTGTTACTAGGATCCATGTCTAATCCCAAGGTGCTGTGTCTAATGATAACAGGAATGAATACAAATATATTGGATAAATAATGAAGTCCATGATTAATTTTTATGATGAATGTTTACCAGATGAACACTGAGTACAATTTTATAGCTAGTTTTAAGTTGATGTGAAATTCTGTATCTTTAGGATCTAAAACAATTAAATTACTTACTTTCTTTAGCAACATAATTACTTACTTCAGATTCAGCTAACAAATTTTGAGCTGCCAATAGGATAGGTGCTTTTTTAGGTTGTACTATGGACATTCAAATGTTAGTTAATTTTGAAAAGACTCTCCTAATAATTTTACAAAAAAAAAGAAAAAGAGGTTACCTTCACATCCAAGTAAATGGATAGCCAGCTTGTATTTTTTAAAAATATTTATTTTTATTTGAGAGTGGGAGGAGGGACAGAGGGAGAGAGACTGAACCTTAAGCAAACTCCCTGATGAGCATGGAGCCCAAGGGGGCTTGATCCTACGATCCTGAGATCATGACCTAAGTAAGAGTTAGACACTTAACGAACTGAGCTACCCAGGTATCCCTCCAGCTTATATTTTAAGAGTAATATCTTTTTCTTTGAGATAGAGTGACTGAATGGTATACATAAGAGGTCAGTTGTGAATGTCTTGTGTTTACATGTAATCAGGTAAAACTGGGTTTGTAAAATTTTATTTTTGTTTGTTCAGTATTCTCTGTCTTATAGCTTGAGCTCCAGAGATCCAGTCCTATGATTTTGTTAAAATGGCATCATTTGCACTCAGATATTCCCTTTAAAAATTGCATTGAATTTTTAAAAAAGATTTTATTTTTTTTTTATTTGATGGGGGGAGAGAGAGAGTGAGGAGCAGTGGGGGAAGGGGCAGAGGGAGAAGTAGACTCCCACTGAGCAGGTAGCCTCATGCAGGGCTAGATCCCAAGATCATGACCTGAGCTGAAGGTACCTGCTTAATCAACTGAGCCAACCAGGAACCCCTAATTTTTTTAAAAAGATTTTATTTGTTTTAGAACCAGTTTTATTGGGGAGAGGAGCCCAGAGAGAGAGGGACAAACAGACTCTCTGCTGAGCACAGACTCTCTGATGAGCACAGACCCATATGCAGGGCTCATGTCCTACAGCCCTCAGATCATGACCTGAGCCAGAATCAAGAGTTGGATGCTTAACTGACTGAGCCACCCAGGTGCCCCCACTTTTAATTTTTAAAAATTAAGATATCTAAGAAATAGAAACAATACAGCATCTCTTATGTCAAGGCAATGTTTTTGTATTCTTTATATGACTTAGTACCTGATTAAATATATGCTAAAACACATAATTTAAAAAATCTATTCATTGTAAAATTTAGACTTTAAATTATTTGTCCATACTGACTAAAAGGAATTATACAACATTTAGTCAAGAGAACTTTTCTAGGAAATCAGGTTATCTGTAGTGACTATTGATCAGAAGTTATCTATATTTTACAAAGTTAAAGATTTGGGCCCCAAATATAGCAATCTGATATTCTTGAAGTCTCCTTGTCTTTCACTGTCACATTCAATCAATCGACAAGTCCCACTCAGTTTTCCTCTTAAATGTCTCCCCAGTTTAGCCACTCATCTAAGTGCTTCACCATTACCCTATCTGGGCCACCATGAACTGCAGTAGCCTCCTGGCAGGATCCTAGCAAGATGCTTTTAAAGCACCCTGAACTTTTTTTTTTCCATGTTTTTATTTAAATCCCAGTTAATTTACATATAGTGCACCAGTTTCAAATGTAGAATTTAGTGATTCATTACTTACATACAAAACCCAGTGCTCATCCTTCATGCTCATCACCCATTTAACCCATCCTCCACCCACTTCCCCTCCAGCAACCTTCAATTTGTTCTCTGTTGTTAGGAATCTGTTTTCTGGTTGGCCTCTTTCCCCCCACCATGTTCATCTGTTTTGTTTCTCAATTCCACATATGAGTGAAATCATACAGTATTTGCCTTCCTCTGACTTATTTCACTTAGCATAATACTCTCTAGCTCCATCCACATTATTGCAGTGGCAAGATTTCATTCTTTTTTATGGTCAAATAACATTCCACTGTGTATATATGTGGGGTGTGTGTGTGTGTGTGTGTGTGTCTGTCTGTCTGTCTGTCTATATCACATCTTCTTTATCCATTCATCAGTCAATGAATATATGGACACTGGGCTCTTTCCATACTTTGGCTATTATTGATAAAGCTACTATAAACATCAAGATGCATGTATCCCTTTGAATCATTATTTTTGTATCCTTTGGATAAATACCAGTAGTGTAATTGCTGGATTGTAGGGTCACCCGAGCTCTTCATCCCATTTTATGCTATGTTAGCTTGTGTATCTGTCCTTGCCCCACTGTCCTGCAAGATCTTTGACAGGAACCTGCTCTGTTCAGTGTTGTAGTTGCTGCTTCTAGCACAATTACTGAAGCAAACTCAGTGCTCAGTACATATCTATTAAAGTTATAAGTGAGGGAATAAAATCTACATTTACATAACTTTTCTGTTTCTTATAGATCAGATAAGGCATGACTTACTGTTAGCAGATCTTAGATCAAAAGTGAATATATTGACAAAATTCTAACTGGTCACTATTGTACAAAATCACATGACATCATAAACAAATATTGACATAAATAACCCCATAATGCTTTTATATCCATATCAGTTTTACTTTAAGACAATTATAATTGAACAAGTAAATATTTGCCTTACATCTTTTCTTTCTCTACTTGGGATTAGTGAATACTGATCTTCCTGTGGAAAATTTGAAGTGAACAAGATGGGTATTCTCATTCAGCTTGAAACAGATGTTTTCAGGGAAACTTAATATACTAATACCTTAATGTTCAATCTTCTTCAGTCTTATAAGCCTTGAAAGTCTTGAATTGGGAGCAATGGATTGATGTAACCACTTTCTCTTCCATGAGTTTCCTTGTTAAATGCTTCCTTATACCCTTGTCATTACATGATCAAATTGTAGAGACATGTAAAATTATTTTTAAATACATTGTCTTTTAAAAATATTGTTTTTTAATAACAGAAACATGTAAATGTAATTGAGATAGCTGGCTTTGTCTGTAAGCAAATCTTGCTATAAAACACTTTAGCTTCATCTTTAAATCATCATCTCATCCTGTGGTTTCACCACTCTTGTCATAATAAAATTTAATTAATGCTACAATGATCATGTTGGCATTTTGGATGAGTGTGCTTTTTGGAATAAGGTACTTATTTTATATAGATGTACAATTTTAGTATGTTTACAGAGAAATGCAGAAGTCCTTAAGTGGTGTCAGCTTTTCCTATGTTGGATGTTTGCTTCAACCTGTCACTGATGAAATTTGATTTTACTGAAACATTTTTCTGATTTTAAAACCACATGTGGGGCACCTGGGTGGCTCAGTGGGTCATGATCCTAGGGTGCTGGGATCAACTCCCATATCAGTCTCCCTGCTCAGCGGGGACTCTGCTTCTCCTGTTTCCTCTAGGCCTTCCCCCAGCCCATGAACACACTCTCTCTCTCCCCCTCAAAATAAATAAAATCTTTAAAAATATATATATATAAACAACCACAGGTGTGCTTCAGAGAAAAGAATAGAGAGAATGATAAAAATCACCCACATCCCCTACACCCAGGGGTAACAATAGCTAATATTTTTTATATATCTTTATTGTCTTAAATCTATATTTTGTCATTCCATGTAGAGGTTATAATATATATAGAATTTTATTTCTTGATTATTCACTTCACATATTATTAGCATGGACATTTTTTCTTGTCATGTAGCTCTTGAAAAATGTTTTTGGAAAAAGGGTTGTAGGAAGTAGCATTATAGTGATGTTTCATATTCCTAATTTTGAGTAAATTGAGTAAAATGAGTAAAATTGAGTAAAGTGAGTAAAATGTTACCTATTTTCCTCATTTTAAAATAATGCTGTGAACATCATAAACAACAATAAAATAAAATGGACTAGCTGGAAGTTAGTTGAAAAATTTGACCAATAGTTAATAACTTTAATGGATTAAAAGCTCTCCAGAATCAGTAAGAAAAAAATAGATGCCCTGATAGGAATATGAACAAAGTATGGATATGCATTTTTTTAGAAAACATGATAAACATTAATATTAATCACATAATTCCAAATGGAGGCAACACTTTGCCATATTCTTTGGGCATGAGATTGGCAGAATTTAAAATGACTTATTATGTTGTCAGACTATAGGAAAGAGGGCTGTTTTCTAATTGCTAGTATGAGGGCTACCTTGTAAAATCCAATACATTTGGAAAACAATTTAGCAATAAAAAATAATGATAAGCCTTAAACCATTCCAATTTTTAAGACTTTATTCCAGGAAAATATTCTGACACCTATAAAAGAAAGGAGGGGGGCATTTACCTTGTTTTGTTTTGCTTTTACATAATAAATACTAGGAGAAAACTTGACAATAAAGTTTTTTTCTTTTTATTTACTTTCTATTAACATATAATGCATTATTTGTTTCAAGGATACAGGATTGTGATTCATCAGTCTTACACAATTCACAACAGTCACAATAGCACATACCCTCCCCAGTGTCCATCATCCAGTCACCCCATCTCTCCCAAATTCCTCCCCTCCAGCAATCCTCAGTTTGTTTCCTGAAATTAAGAGTCTCTTATGGTTTGTCTGCCTCTGATTTCATCTTGTTTTATTTTTCCCTCCCTTCCCCTGTGATCCTCTGTCTTGTTTCTCAAATTCCTCATGTCAGTGAGATCATATCATAATTGTCTTTCTCTGATTGACTTATCTCGCTTAGCATAATATCCTCTAGTTCTATCCACGTCATTGCAAATAGCAAGATTTCAGGTTTTTATGGTTGCATAGTATTCCAGTGTGTGTGTGTGTGTGTGTGTGTGTGTGTGTGTGTTTACCACATCTTCTTTATTCATTCATATGTTGATGGACATCTAGGTTCTTTCCATAGTTTGGCTATTGTGGATATTGCTGCTATAAACATTCAGGTGCACATTCCCCTTCAGATCACTACATTTGTATTTTGGAGGTAAATACCCAATAGTGCAATTGCTGGGTCATAGTGTAGTTTTATTTTCAACTTTTTTTTGGGAAATTCCATATTGTTTTCCAGAGTGGCTGCACCAACTTGCATTCCCACCAACAATGTAGGAGGGTTCCCCTTTCTCCGCATCCTCACCAACACCTGTCATTTCCTGACTGGTTAATTTTAGCATTTCTGACTGGTGTGAGGTGGTATCTCATTGGGGCTTGGATTTGTATTTCCATGATGCCAAGTGATGTGGAACACTTTTTCATATGTCTGTTGGTCATTTGGAAGTTTTCTTCACAGAAATATCTGTTCATATCTTCTGCCCATTTCTTGATTGGATTATTTGTTCTTTGGGTATTGAGTTTGATAAGTTCTTAATAGATTTTGGATATTAGCCCTTTATCTGATATGTTGTTTGCAAATATCTCCTCCAATTCTGTCAGTTATTTTTTGGTTTTGTTGACCTTTTCCTTTGTTGTGCAAAAGCTTTTTATTTTAATGAAGTCCCAGTAGTTGATTTTTGCCCTTGCAGCCCTTGCCTTTGGTGATGTTTCTAGGAAGAAGTTGTTGGGGCTGAGGTTAAAGAAGTTGCTGCCTGTGTTCTCCTCAAGGATTTTGATGGATTCCTGTCTCACATTGAGTTCTTTCATCCATTTAGATTCAAAATAAAGTTTCTTTTTAAAACCAAATTACATGGGATGGCTGGGTGGCTCTGTCAGTTAAGCGGCTGCCTTTGGCTTGGGTCATGATACCAGGGTCCTAGGATCAAGTCCCACATAGGGCTCTCTGCTCGGTAGGGAGCTTGCTTCTTCCTCTCCCTGCTGTTCCCCCAGCTTGTTGTCTCTCTTTCTCTGTCAAATAAATAAATGAAATCTTTAAAAAAAAGAATAAATTTTGAATTATAGGATTAATTGGCTAAATAGGTAATGTTATATGACTAATATGTGGTCATAAAAATGAAATAATGTATATTGTCAATTGAAATAGATTTTAAAATGTAATAATTTTTTATTTTTATGTAAACACATTCTTATCTCATTAAGATTTAGAAGGAGGTTATTATGATAAGAACTTTATTTTTTTTAAGATTTTATTTATTTATTTGACAGAGGGAGAGATCACAAGTAGAGAGGCAGGCAGAGAGAGAGGGGAAGCAGGCTCCCTGCTGAGCAGAGAGCCTGATTCGGGGCTTGATCCCAGGACCCTGAGATCATGACCCAAGCCTAAGGCAGCAGCTTAATCCTCTGAGCCACCCAGGTGCCACCCAGGCACCCCTATGATAAGACTTTAAAAAAGTCTTTAACCTTTCTATTTTTCTGTGAACTGAGCCATATACATCACAACTCAGCAATGTTTAAAAAACTTCTTTCAAGAATTTTTTTCCTAAAATACCCCACTAAGTTCATTAAATAAAAAGCCATATATATATGTGTACATACATATATATATATACATATACTTATGTATATATATAGTCATTGGTTTTGTCTCTCTGTAAATAATAAGTAAATACTGTGAACAAGCCCAGCTCAATGAAAATACCTGACACATTAGAAAGAAAGACAAAAATAGAGGAGGGGGGAGGAAAGAAAGGAAAAAAAGTAAAGAAAAGAGAGAAAGAACATTGCTTTTCTTGTAGCTCTCTATAGGTTATAGCTGCTATAAAGGTAATAATATCTATCATTGAGGGATTCTTACTGTGTGTGAGGCATTAATCCTATTTCAAGAATTTTATGTATATTAATGTTTATTAACTTAAGTCTCACAGTACCTCTATTCTACAGACTTATTGATTATTTCTATTTTTCAGAAGAAACAAAGCCAGATAGAGTGTTGACATCTTGCTGCAGTCACGGAAGCAGTGGTTGCATTTGGACTTGAATCCAGGCAATCTAGCTTTAGAGCTTCTAAACTATACTGCTTCTTCTTCTTTTTTTTTTTTTTAAGATTTTTTATTCATTTATTTGACAGAGATCACAAGTAGGTAGAGAGGCAGGCAGAGAGAGAGGAGGAAGCAGGCTCCCCACTGAGCATAGAGCCCAATGCTACTCGGGGCTTGATCCCAGGACCCTGGGATCATGACCCTAGCCGAAGGCAGAGGCTTTAACCCACTGAGCCACCCAGGCGCCCCTAAACTATACTGCTTCTTAAGTTGGACATTGAAAAATTCGAGAAATTTAAGAAACTCTAGAGCATCATCTCTGAATTTATTCTGAATTTTAGATTAGGATGGGCTTTTAACAGTCTCCAGAAAAATACAAATTTGTCTGATAGTCTTCCACCTCTTTCTCTTTGAGCACACTTTTAAATAGTAGAAATTTTAGCAGCATATTTTAAAGGTATGAGAAGACCCCAAACCACATGAAACAAGGCAGCTCTAATTACCACTCAGTCACTAGTACTGATTAAGACTGTCTTACAGCATCTTTAAAAGTCTCAATAGTTATCTACGAGTTCACACAGAGGAAGAGTATAACCCTGTACTATTCTTCCTTGACTCTCACAAGCACTCCAAAAGCCAAAGATGTTCACAAGTACCAGTAAAGAGTAAATGCATGACTTCTGTTGCACAGGCTGAATTCCTGTTTTTGTCTTGTTTTGTTTTGATTTTTTTTCCTTTTCTTTTTCTTTCTTTTTTTTTTTTTTTTCCTTTTTCTGGTAGATAGTGATAGTGTGGTGATAGGAACTTAGTTGAACAGAATGAATTTATCACCATGATTATTATCAGTATTGGTCTTTTGCATATTTCATTTCTATTTCCTTTTAAAATTTATTTTACAATATAATGACTGCCTGTAAATCCACAGCCAATCTTAAAACATTATTATAACTGTGTAAAGCTAACTGTTCCTCCTTGTCCTTTCGCCTGACTTTCTCTCCTGTCCTCCAAGAGAGGTAACCAACTTTTTGAAGTTTTTTTCAAAACCTGTGATAAAAGAAAATTAATACAAGAATTTTGCCTTGCTATTAGGTTACATATGAATTAACAAGGAGCCTAAAGAATCCTTTATTTCATTAGATAATTCAAGAAGCCACATATAATAGACATTGACATTTTATTATGTATTTTCAGTTGCAACAATACTAACTTTTACATATTGCTTAACATTTGGCAGCAAGCCTGTGAAGTGTTTGTGATCTATCAGTGTAGCCATATTGCACCCGTTGCTAATTACTCTGTGGCTTGAAAGCTGACATCTAAGGTCACCTGATCTTAACTTAGATTTGACCCAATCTCTCTTCTATTGATCAAAGTATCCTAAAGCCAAAATATGATCACCATAACAATGGCAATTTTGTGATTAAACTATATTTCCAAAAGCAGTGTCATTTTCTAAAGCTGTTTTACACATTTATGGAATCATTTTCTGCACATCTTTATTCACTCTGTGTTTCCTTAAGTACAGAGATTCTTTATTTTTGTTAATTTTCAGATGCTTGAATGGGACACTGAATAGGATAAGCATAGAGAGAATTATATAGATAAATGAAATATACAATTGGAGGTATGTGGAAGGAAAATAATAAGTACAAGTATGGTAAACAACATTTAATTTGAAATGAAAATTAAGGTCTATAAACTAAATCTAAGATTCTAAAAATTCACATTTTAAAAACTATTGTTGCTTTACAATATCAATAGGAAGATATAAATGGACAATATGATGCTTTTGTTTTTTTATTGATACATCTGAGGCCTTATTGCCTTGACTTTTTATGTTGACCAAATGGCTAGTAAATTATTTCTAGGAAAGAGAATTGTATTATATGAATGAGAGTGAGGTTGTTAAAACATTAACCCAAATTAATATTTTCATGGTAAATTTGATATTTTAGATGATTTTAGATGTAATGAATTTATTTCATATTACAAATTATCAAATTTTAGCAAACTTTGTTATTGGTATAATTTAGGCTAGGCTTTATTTCCTTAGGAAAATCCTTTGAGATTATATTTGTAAATGGGACTATTTTAGTACTGTGAGTTAACTGCTATAGCACATAAATCTTATGCTATATAAGGGCTCAAATACAATAGAAAATAATATTTTCATCATTTAGTAGTTCACAGCAGTTCAGGTTGGTGGTATCAGTGTGATTAGTGTGCGGGGGGATTCTCTACCACAAGGTCATTCAACAGTTCAGGCTTATAGAGGTTCCGCCATGTTTACATTTGACTTTCAGGGTTGCCTTACATGGGCATCAGCCTGGCAGGGGGAAAGAGAATGGAGTTTAATGCATGGGAGGCATTTTTTCATCTGACCTAGAAATGGAACCTGTGACTTCCACTATTATTTCATTGGCTAGTACTCAGTTATATTTACACACCCTACTGCAGGGAAGACTGGGAAATATAGTGTATCTGAAAGGTTAAGAAGAACTACTTTTGACAAATGGGTAACAGAATCTGCCACAGCAATGGTTTTAGGAATACTTTTAAAAAGAAACTTTGTTTTAAGTCAAATTTTGTTCATTCTCCTCCCAGCAGAATAACCCTTGGAAAATTAATTACCTTCTCTTTGGTAATGTAATTACATACTTTGTGTAATTATGTACTTTTTTTGGTTTTGAAATTATATACATCTATAACATAAGAACATCCACACACCAACATTTACAAGATTATTGAATTAAGTGAAATAATGCATCTAAAATACCTAGTACAGTGCCTGGCTAAAAGTGTATAATCCAAAATGGTAGGTTTATTGTTATTGTTAAGTAATAACAAATTATTGTTAATTATTATTAAATAATATTATTTGTGTGTGTATGTACCCTGTGTGTGTGTGCATGTGTGTGTATCCTTTTGCCTATCTGCCAACAAAAAGAATATCTCCCTATTCAGTAGTTTCAATTCATGTAAGTAGAGTTTGCCTTATGAATTAAGGAGTGGTTTCCAGAAAGTTCCCTTTAAAAAAATGAATGTGGAATCACTGATAAGAGTAATTTCTTTCTCTCTACTGAAAAAGGCATTAAAATTTTGGCTTGAAGATGGAAACCAAAGCCTTAAGAAGGAATTCCAAGTTGCTATAGTTTATAGGTGAGCAAAGTTCACCACATGGATTATGGAATAGTATGACCTGATCCAAGAAGGTCTGGTTTGGATAGAATAGAGAGGCATATTTAACAGTGGGAAAGAATCCAAGAGCTTTGAGCCATATCAGTTTTGCCTAAGGCTCCCTGGTGACTGCTGTAGCTTCACTGAATCTCTTAACGCTTTCTTTGTGCAGACCTTAAAACCTGGAAATGTATGGTGAAGGTGATTGTCAAGAAGCACAAATGCCACAAATTGACAAAGACAGGGGAGCAGCCCCCTAATAAAATGCTGATGCCATCCTAAGTCAATCATATTAGTTCGTATGAGTTGATAAGCTGGTAGAGTTATAATTCTGAATATGACAAAAAGCATATATTTTTCCAATTCATTACAATGATGCCAAAATAGAAAATGAGGCTACTTAAGTTGAGATGATTAAAACATTTCTATAGACAGTGATATAATTTACTCATTGTCTTCTGTGATATTGCTCAAAGGTAGTGGAAAAATTGTTTATCTCTAACGTTTAGTTTCTTGGGAACTAAAGCTTTATGGAAGAACTGAAGTCACTGATAGAAGGTGAAGGATGCAGTGAGACTAAGACATATGTTTGCATGTTACTATTAGCCAAGAGAATTTTCTCTGA
>RCUC01168873.1:0-84350 GCA_003697995.1 Taxidea taxus jeffersonii
ACCTTATCCACCTAAATTGTGTGTTACTTACTCGTGTTCTCCTTAGAACATGAGCTTTTCGAAAGAAGGGTCTGCTCAATCTTGCAGTGAATCTGAAGCTACTCTTAAAAAAAAAAAACAGTCTTAAAAATGAATAAATAGAGAGACCTGAGTGGCTCAGTCATTAAGCAGCTGCCTTTGGCTCAGGTCATGATCCCAGGGTCCTGGGATGGAGCCCTACATTGGGCTCCTGCTCAGTGGAAAGCCTGCTTCTTTCTCTTCCTCTCTCCCTGCTTGTGTTCCCTTTCTCACTGTCTCTCTTTCTCTGTCAAATAAATAAATAAAATATTTAAAAAATGAATAAACAATAAATTTAGAAAAAGAAACTTACTGGAACTTGGAAACACCTGGATGATAGCATTGTGGACCTCGGTAGACTATTTAGTCCTCGGTGCATGTGGTAGACTATTCTATTGGTGCATCCATAGGACTACCCATCCCAGTATTCAGATACGTGTATAGGCAGTCCCCTCCCATGTTGCATCTGGGTTAACAGGGCTTTAGCTCGTGTGATGCAACAGAGTTCTGATACACACTTACACAATTGGGCTTCTTTTTTTTTTTTTTTTTTAAACAATTGTGCTTTTCTGATTGGAATGTTCTCTTGTAGAACTAGACACCATGTTTAAAGTTGTCTTAGCTATCTTGCTGGAGAAAAAAGGCTATAAAAGAGGTTCTTCAAGATGAAACAGTATATGCAGAGGAAGCACACTGGAAGAAAACTGAGGGCCACTCATGAGCTCCCAAGATCATGAGTAACCCCTGCCAGCATGCATGCAGGAGAAGAAATTCCCTGACAATTCACAAACATTTGAAAAAACAATAAATAGTTTTTTAAAAAAGATTTTATTTATTTATTTGAGAAGAGAGAGATAATGAGAGGGAGCAGAGCAGGAGGGAGGGGCAGAGAGAGAAGCAGGTTCCTTGCTTAGCAGGAAGCCCAACCTGGGGTTCAGTCCTAGGACCCTCAGATCTGACCTGAGCTAAAAGCAGATGCTTAGCCAACTGAGCCACCCAGGTGACACAAGAGAAATAATAAATTCTTTAAGCCACTATGTTTTGATGTGATATGCTACCCAGCAATAATTAACTGATAAACTGTCTATTCAGTTTCAGATCCTTTTCTGATAACCTTTTAAAATGTCACTCCAGGTACTATGAGTATCCTACCTTCTTTCCTATACTCTTTGATCTCAAATTTCCCTCCCCTGGACTTCAATCTTTACTAATTCTCCATCATTCTTTCCCTGTTTTTTCTAGTTTTGCTTTGTATCTTGATCCTAACATTTCATCTGCTGAGAGTTGGAGTGGGGTGTGTTCCTAGAATACTTACAGGGGATTATATTAGATTCATCTGGAAGATTTTTTCATCAACATTTAAAGAAGTTTGGTTAAGATTCCTGTCCTCCTACTCTGTCTATTCACATGGAATAATTTGCTTAGGTAGACATTGGCACTGAATGGAATTGATTATTGAGTGTCTCCTTGAGTATATTATAACTAGAATAAAAATTAAAAAAAATTACTGTTCTATCCACTTTGATTGAATATTTTCCTGGCTTTTGATCTTATTTTTTTTCTGGACTTCACTTACTAAATCTGCCCACCTAGTCATCTCATTAAGATTAGAATAATAAGCCACCTTCCCTCCACCTCAGCCAGCAGCTATATGTGGGGAATTGAACAATAAAAACAAAACACAAGTAAAATGACATTAATAGATGTTTCCAGAATCTGGATTTTCTCTTATTGAAATGTTTGCTCTAACCACTGGCAACCACTGATCTTTTGCTGTCTCCATAGTTTTGCCTTTTCCAGAATGTGATATAGTTAGAATCATATAATGTGTAACCTTTTCAGATTCTTTCATTTACCACCATGCATTTAAGTTTCTTCCATGTTTTTTCATGGATTGATATCTCCTTTCTTTTTAGTGATGAATAACATTCCATTGTCTGGAAGTATCACAAACTGTTTATCCATTCATCTCCTGAAGGACACTTTGGTCAATTCCAAGATTTGGTAATTATGAATAAAGCTGCTATGAACATCTATGTGTACTTTCTGTGTAGACATAAGTTTTCAACTACTTTGGGTGATTGCAGTGGGACCGTAAAGTAAAAATATGTTTAGTTTTCTAAGAAACTGCAGAATTGTCTTCCAAAGTGGTTGGACCATTTTGCATTTCCACTGGAAATATATGAGCATTACTGTTGCTCCACATCATTGTCAGTGCTTGGTATTGCCAATGTTCTGGATTTTGGCTATTTCAATAGGTTTGTACTGGTGTCTTATTGCCATTTTAATTTGTATTTATTTCCTTGATGACATGTAATGTGGAGCATCTTTTCATATGTTTATCTGCCATCAGTTTATCTTAGTTGGTGAAGAGTCTTTTAAGATCTTTGGCTTGTTTTTAATTTGGTTGTTTTCTTATTGCTGAGTTGTAAGAGTTCTTTGTATATTTTTGCACAAAATTACTTATTCAGATGTGTCTTTGCAAATATTTTCTCCTGAGCTGTAGGTTTTTTTCTCATCCTCTCAACAATGTCTTTCTCAGAGTAGAAATTTTTAATTTTAATGAAGTCTTATTAACAATTGTTTCCTTATGGTCATGCTTTTGGGGTTGTATCTAAGAGATTATTGCCATACTCAAGGTCATCTGTGTCTCTCCTATGCTGTCTTCTTGGAATTTTGTAGTTTTGCATTTTCCATTTAAATCTATGGTACATTTTGTGTTAATTTTTCTGAAGGGTATACATTCTATGATTTTAATTTTTAAAAAAAATTTTTAATTTACTTGATAGACAGAGATCACAAGTAGGCAGAGAAGCAGGCAGAGAGAGAGGAGGAAGCAGGCTCCCCGCTGAGCAGAGGGCCCAGTGCGGGGCTCGATGCGGCCCTGAGATCATGACCTGAGCCAAAGGCAGATGCTTAACCCACTGAGCCATCCAGGTGCCCCTATGATTTGAATTTATTCATCAGTTTTGTAGTTTTCCTTTTTTAGAACTTGTATGTATTTTGTTAGATTTAAAATGAACTATTTCATTTTGGAATGCATTAATATAAATGGTAGTGTTCTTATTTTCAAATTCATTTCAAATTCATGACTTTTGCATATTAACCTGTATCCTACAACCTTGCTAATTTCCCTGTTAGTTCCAAGAGGGTTTTCTGTCAGGTTTTTGTTTCATTTTGTTTTGTTTTTAGGATTTTCTATTTGGATGGTCATGTCATTTACAAGCAAACACATTTATTTCTTCCTTCTCAATCTGTATGCCTCTTCTTTTTTTCTTTTTTGCATTAGCTAGACTTCCAGTACAATGTTGAAAAGGACTGTTGAAAAGGAGTGATGAAAGGAGACGGTCATTCCTTGATCTTACTGGGAAATCTTCAAGTTTGTCACCACTAGATATGATGTTAGCCATGGGATTTTTGTAGATAATCTTTATCAAGTTTGAAGAAGTTTCCCTCTATTCATACTGAGAGATTTTATTATGAATATGTATTGGATTTTGTCAAATAATTTTTCTGCATCTATTGATATGTTCATGTGATTTTTCTTTTTTAGCCACTAGATATGACGGCTTATATTAGTTGTCTTTCAGATATTGAACCAAACTTGCATACTCAGGATAAATTCCCCTTGTTACTGGTGTATATTTCTTTTTATACATTGTTGCCTTCAATTTGCTAATATTCTGGATTTTTGCATGTATTATCATGAAAGATATCGGTTTGTATTTTTCTTTTCCTATAAATCTTTGGATGGTTTTGGCATAAGTATAATGCTGGCCTCATAAAATGAATTAGGGAGTCTAAAATGTCTAAAAGACATTTTAGAAAATTGGTATAATTTCAGGAACACCTGGGTGGCTCAGTTGGTTAAGCACCTGCCTTCAGCTCAGGTCATGATCTCAAGGTTCTGGGATTGAGTCTTGCTTCTGGCTCCTTGCTCAGTGGAGAACCTGCTTCTCCCTCTGCCTGCCACTCACCCTGCTTGTGTTCTCTCTCTCTCTCTCTGACAAATAAATAAAGTCTTTAGAAAAACGGTATAATTTCTTTCTTACATGTTTGGCAGAATTCACCAGTAAGCCCATCTAGGCCTACTGCTTTCTGGTTTATAAAGATATTAATGAACTCAATATCTTTAAGAGATGCAGGCTTATTCAGATTGTTTATTTCTTTGTGAGTTTTAGCAAATAGTACATTTCAAGGAACTGGTCCATTTCCTCTAGGTTATCAAATTTGTGGAAAGGGGGTGTGGTCCAAGATGGTGGAGGAGTAGGAGATCTAAATTTCATCTGGTCCCAGGAATTCAGCTGGATAGCTATCAAACCATTCCAAATATCTATAAATTCGAAAGGAGATTGAAGAAAAGAATAGCAGCAACTCAATGAACAGAAAAGTGACCACTTTCTGGAAGGTAGGATGTGTGGAGAAGTGACTCTGAAGTGATGTAAGGGAAGATAGACTGTGGGATAGCCTCCATCAGTTGACCACTGGCAAGCGATAGAACAGAGGAGCACAAAATCGGAACTTTTAGAAGTCTGCTCCCATAGGGATGTTGCTCTGGTGGCTAAATGGGGGGTGGGACCCTAGCTGGTACTGTGTGGTCTCAGGGCTCTCAGTGTCACAGAAAGACTGAGGGTGACTGAGTGTGTCAGAGCTCTCAGATAACAAAGCAGAGAAGCCGGCCAAAAAGAGTGAGCCCAAGAATGGGCTCTAAGCTTGGGGTTGCCATAACTGTGATCTTCAGCATCGTCAGCTTACTGCTCTTTTAAAAAGGGGCCCAACAAGTGGCATATCTGGGGAGACTCCCCTTCCTTCCTGAGGAGGAGCAGTGTGGGCGTACACTGCAGGAATCTGTTGGGTTTGGAGACTCCAAACAGGGTCCTGTCAGAGACAGAAATGATCAGTCTCAGGCTGGATGAGCATGAAGTATGGCCGGAGACCAGGGAGATAGGAGTGATTATTTTTCTCTAAGCGTGCACTGAGGAATGGGGCCCTGAGCTCTCAGCTCCTCTGGGGACAGAGGTAGGAGGTCGCTATTTTCATTCTCATCCTCTAAGGCTGTGAGGAAAGCCTTCAGGGAAAAAATGCTACAAAGAGCAAATGGGAGCAGATTACTTAGCTTGGCCCCTGGCAAGGGTGGTACAATTTGAACTAGGACAAAGACATTTGAGAATCAGTGCAACAGGCCCCACCCTCCAGAAGATCAGCAAGAATGCCCAGCCAAGACCAAGTATACTGATCAATGAGAACTGCAAAATTCCAGCACTAGGGGAATACAGCACATAGAATTCATGATTTTTTCCCTATGATTCTTTAGTCTTTCAAAGTTAATTTTTAAAAAATTTTTGGTATTTTTTCTTTGTCTGTTTCTTTTTATTTTATTTTATTTATTTATTTGACAGGCAGAGATCACAAGCAGGCAGAGAGACAGGCAGAGGGAGAGGAGGAAGCAGGCTCCCTGTGGAGCAGAGAGCCCGATGCGGGGCTCGATCCCAGGACCCTGGGATCATGACCTGAGCCGAAGGCAGAGGCTTTAACCCACTGAGCCACCCAGGCACCCCTGTCTATTTCTTTTTAAAACAATTTTTCTTCTTTCTTTTTTCAGCCAACTTCTTATCATATTTTTAAAATCTTTTTAATTTTCATTTTTACACTCATATTCCCTTCATTGTATTTACCTGTGTGTGTGTGTGTGTGTGTGTGTGTGTGTGTCTTTTTCTTTCTTTAAAATTTTGTGAGGCAGTTTCTTCTAAAAGACCAACATACACCCAGACTCTACTGTGTGGCTCTGTTCTATTCACCAGCTTGATAATATTCTTTTTTTTTTATCCCCCCCACCATTTCATGTCTTTTCTGATTTGTTTAGTGTATATTTTCTGTGGTCATGGTTACCTTTTAGCATTTTATTCTCTTTTTCATCTATTCTTCTCTGGACAAAATGACAAAACAGAAAAACTCACCTCAAAAAAAAAAAAAAAGGATAAGAGGCAGTACTGACTGCCAGGAACCTAATCAACATAGACGTTAGTAAGATGTCAGAATTAGAGTTCAGAATAACCATTATAAGGATACTAGCTGGGCTTGAAAAAAGCATAGAAGTTACTAGAGAATTCCTTTCTGGACAAATAAAATCTGACCAAGTCAAAATCAAAAAGGATATTAATGAGGTGCAATAAAAAATGGAGGCCCTAAGTGCTATGATAAGTGAGGCAGAAGAGAGAAGTAGTCATATAGAAGAACAAATAAAAAAGCTAAGAAAAAGAGAGATATACAATTACTGAACCATGAGAAAAGAATTTGAGAGATAAGTGATACCATAAAGTGAAACAATATTAGAGTAATTTGGATCCCAGAAAAGAGAGAGAGGGACAGAGAACTTCCCTAATTTGGGGAAGGAATGTAAAAATCCAGGAGGTACAGAGAAATCTCCTCAAATGAACAAAAATGGGTCAAAAGCTGACATCTAATATTAAAACTTACAAATCTCATAGTCAAAGAGAAAATCCTGAAAGCATCTAGGGACAAGAGGTCTGTAACCTACAATGGTGGAAACATTAGATAGGTCTGACAGCAGACCTATCCATAGAGACCTGGCAGGCCAGAAAGGACTGGCATGATATATCCAGAGCACTAAATGAGAAAAATGTATAGCCAAGAATACTATATCCACCTAGGCTGTCATTGAAAATAGAAGGAGAGATAAAAAGCTTCCAGGACAAACAGAAACTAAAGGAATTTGTGATCACCAAACCAGCCTTATAAGAACTATTAAAAAGGACCCGCTAAGCAAGGAGAAAGCCTAAAAGTAACATAGACCAGAAAGGAACAGAGACAATATAGAGTAACAGATGCCTCATAGGCAGCACAATGGCACTAAATTCATATCTATCAATTGTTACCCTGAATGTAAATGGACTAAATGTCCCAAACAAAAGACACAGGATATCAGATTGGATTAAAAAAAAAAAAGACTCATTGATATGCTGTCTACAAGAGACTAATTTTAGGCCCCAAAACATCTCCAGATTTAAGATGAGGGGGTGGAAAACAATTTACCATGCTAATGGACATCAAAAGAAAGTTGGGGTGGCAATCATCACATCACATAAATTAGATTTTAAACCAAAGACTATAATAAGAGATGGAAGAGGAAGGACACTATATCATACTTAAAGGGTCTTTCCAACAAGAAGATCTAATAATTTTAAATATCTATGCCCTTAACATGGGAGCAGCCAATTATATAAGCCAATAAATAAAAATATAAAAGAAACAAATGCCAAAAATACAACAAGAGTAGGGGACGTTAACACCCCCCTCACTGAAATGGGCAGATCATCTAAGCAAAAGATAAACAAGGAAATAAGGTCTTTAAATGACACAATGGACCAAATGGACTTCACAGATATATTCAGAATATCCCATCCCAAAGCAATAGAATACCCATTCTTCTCTAGTGCATATGGAACATTCTCCAGAATAGATCACATCTTGGGTCACAAATCAAGTCTCAACTGGTACCAAAGGATTGGATCATCCCCTGCATAGTTTCAGACCACAATGCTTTGAAATTTAAACTCAGTCACAAGAGGAAAGTTGGGAAGAACTCAAATACATGGAGGCTAAAGAGCTTCCTACTAAAGAATGAATAGGTCACCCAGAAAATTAAAGAAGAATTTATAAAATTAATGGAAACAAATGAAAATGAAAACACAACTGTTCAAAATCTTTGGGATGCAGCAGAGATGGTCCTAAGAGGAAAGCTTATATATGGCAATACCAGCTTTTCTCAAGAAACAAGAAAGGTCTCAAATATACAATCTAATCCTACACCTAAAGGAGCTGGAGAAAGAACAGCAAAGAATCCCTAAACCCAGCTGGAGAAGAGAAATAATAAAGATCAGAGCAGAGATCAATGGAATAGAAACCAAAAGAACAGCAGAACAGATAAAAAAAACTAGGAGCTGGTTCTTGGAAACAATAAGACGTAATTATTATTATTATTAATAAGACTTAATTATTATTAAAAAGAAAAGAGAAAGGACCCAAATTGATAAAATTATGAATGAAAGATGAGAGATCACAACCAACACCAAGGAAATACAAACAGTTATAAGAACATATTATGAGCAACTATATGCTAACAAATTAGACAATCTGGAAGAAATGGATGCATTCCTAGAGATATATAAATTACCAAAACGGAACCAGGAAGAAATAGAAAATTTGAACAGACCCATAACCAGCAAGGAAATCTAAGCAGTAATCAGAAATCTCCCAACCCAAACAAGAGTCCAGGGCCAGATGGTCTTCCCAGAGAAATTTACCAAACATTTAGGAAGACTTAATACATATTCATCAAAAACTGTTAAAAAAAATAGAAATGGAAGGAAAATTTCCAAAATCATTTATGAGGCCAGTGTTACCTTGATCCCAAAACCAGACAAAGACTCCATCACAAAGGGGAATTACAGACCAATATCCCTGATGAACATGGATGAAAAATTCTTACCAAAATACTAGCCGATAAGATCCAACAGTACATTAAAAGGATTATTCACCATGACCAAGTGGGATTTATTCCTGGGCTGCAAGATTTGTTCAACATCTGCAAAGTGATCAACGTGATACCCTACATTAATAAAAAGAAAGAACAAAAACCATATGATCTTCTCAATAGATGCAGAAAAAGCATTGACAAAACATCCTCTCTTGATTAAAACTCTTCAGAGTGTAGAGATAGAGAGTAAACCTCAATATCTTAAAAGCCATATATGAAAAACTGACAGCAAATATCATTCTCAATGGGGAAAAACTGAGAGCTTTTCCCCCAAGATCAGGAACATGCTAAGGATGTCCACACCCACCACCACTGTTCAACATAGTCCTAGAAGTCCCAGCCTCAGCAATCAGACAACAAAAAGAAATTAAAGGCTTTAAAATTGTCAAAGAAGAAGTCAAACCCACATTCTTTGCAGATGATATGATACTTTATGTGGAAAACCCAAAAGGCTCCATCCCTAACCTGCTAGAACTCATATTCAGTAAAGTGGCAGGATCTAAAATCAATGCACAAAAATCAGTTGCATTTCTGTACACCAATAAGACAGAAGAAAGACAAATTAAGGAGTTGATCCCATTTACAATTACACCCCAAAATATAAGATACTTAGGAATAAATCTACCAAAGAGGCAAAGAATCTATACTCAAAAAACTATAGAATACTCATGAAAGAAATTGAGGAAGACACACAAAAAATGGAAAAACAGTCCATGCTCATGGATTAGAAGAATAAATATTGTTAAAATGTGTATGCTGCCTGGAGCAATCTATATATTCAATGCAACCCCTATCAAAATATCAGCATTTTTTTTTCACAGAAATGAAATAAATAATCCTAAAATTTGCATGGAAACTGAGAGACCCCAAATAGCCAGAGGAATGTTGAAAAAGAAAAACAAAGCTGGTAACATAACAATTCTAGGTTTCAAGCTCTATTACAAAGCTGTAATCTTCAAGACAGTATGGTACCAATGGGGCACCTGGGTGGCTCAATGGGTTAAAGCCTCTGCCTTCAGCTCAGGTCATGATTTCAGGGTTCTAGGATTGAGCCCCGCATTGGGCTCTCTGCTTGGCGGGGAGACTGCTTCCCCCCTCTCTCTGCCTGCCTCTTTGCCTACTTGTGATCTCTGTCTGTCAAATAAATAAATAAAATATTTAAAAAATATTATATGACAGTATGGTACCAACACAAAATCAGACACATAGATCAGTGGAACAGAATAGAGAGTCCAGAAATGGATCCTCAACTCTCTGGTCAACTAATCTTTGACAAAACAGGAAAGAATATCCAGTGGACAAAAGACTGTCTCTTCAACAAATGGTGTTGGGAAAATTGGACAGCCACATGCAGAAGAGTGAAACTGGACCATTTCCTTACACCATAATGAAAAATACACTCAAGATGGATGAAAGATCTAAATGTAATACAGCAAACCATCAAAATCCTTGTGGAGAGTGGAATGTTCTGTATACATCAGTGAGGTCCATCTTGTCCAATGTGTCATTCAAAGCTCTTGTTTCTTTATTGATTTTCTGTTTGGATGATCTGTTACTGAGAGCGGCATGCTAAGATCCCCTATAATTAATGTGTTCATATCAGTATGACTCTTTATTTTGATTAACATTTGGCTTATGTAGTTGGCTGCTCCCATATTGGGGGCATAAATATTTACCATTGTTAGATCTTCTTGGTAGATAGACCCTTTAAGAATGACATAGTATCCTTCTATATCTCTGACTACAGTCTTTAGCTTAAAATCTAATTTATCTGTTATGGGAATCACTACCTCAGCTTTCTTTTGAGGCCCGTTGGCATGAAAGATGGTTCTCCATATCTTCACTTTCAGTCTGGATGTATCTTTAGGTTCCAAATGTATCTCTTGTAGACAGCATATGGATGGGTCCTTTCATTTTATCCAGTCTGCAACTCTGTGCTGTTCTATGGGAGCATTTAGACCATTTACATTGAGAGTGTTTATTGAAAGATAAGTCAATGGAAAAAAAAAATGAAAATGAACTTTTAGGACTTTGTCAAGATCAAAAGCTTCTTCACAGTAAAAGAAACAGTCAACAAAACAAAGAGGCGACCCACAGAATGGGAGAAGATATTTCAAATGACACTACAGGCAAAGGGCTGATATCCAAGATCTATAAAGAACTCCTCAAAATCAATACACACAAAACAGATAATCAAGTCAAAGAATGGGCAGGAGACACGAACAGACTCTTCTCTAATGAAGACATACAAATGGCTAACAGACACATGAAAAAATGCTCATCACTATTAGCCATCAGGGAGATTCAAATCAAAACCAAACTGAGATACCACCTTACACCAGTTAGAATGGCCAAAATTAACAAAACAAGAAACAACAAGTGTTGGAGATGATGTGGAGAAAGGGGAACCCTCTTATACTGTTGGTGGGAATGCAAGTTCATAAAGCCACTTTGGAAAACAGTGTGGGGATTCCTCAAGAAATTAAAAATAGAGCTACCCTATGACCCTGCAATTGCACTACTGGGTGCTTATCCCAAAGATACAGATGTAGTGAAAAGAAGGGCCATCTGTACCTCAATGTTCATAACAGCAATGTCCACAATTGCCAAACTGTGGAAAGAAAGAATATGCACTTCAACAGATGAATGGATAAAGAAGATATGGTCCATATATACAATGGAATATTACACCTCCATCACAAAGGATGAATACCCAACTTTTGTATCGACAAGGATGGGACTGGAGGAGATTATGCTGAGTGAAATAAACCAAGCAGAGAAAGTCAGTTATCATATGGTTTCACTTACTTGTGGAGCATAAGGAATAACATGGAGGACTTTAGGAGAAGGAAAGGAAAAGCAAATTGGAGGAAAACGGAGGGGGAGACAAACCATGAGAGACTGTGGACTCTGAGAAACAAGCTGAAAGTTTTGGAAGGGAGAGAGATGGGAGGGATGGTTGAGCCTGGTGGCGGGTATTAAGGAGGGCATGTATTGCATGGAGCACTGGGTGTGGTGGATAAACAATGAATCCTGGAACACTAAAAAAATAAAATTAAATTAAAAGTAATCCTTGAGGAGAACACAGACAGCAACCTCTTCAACCTCAGCTGCAGCAACTTCCTCCTAGACATATCACCAAAGGCAAGGGAAGAAAGGGAAAAAATAAACTACTGGGACTTCATTAAGGTAAAAAGCTATTGCATAGCAAAGGAAACAGTGAACAAAACCAAAAGACAACCGATAGAATGGGAGAAGATATTTGCAATTGACATATCAGATAAAGGGCTAGTATCCAAAATCCATAAAGAACTTATCAAACTCAATAGCCAAGGATCAAATAATGCAATCAAGAAATGAGCAGAAGACATGAACAGACATTTCTGCAAAGAAGACATCCAAATGGCCAAAAGACATGAAAAAGTGCACAATATCACTTAGCATCAGGGAATTACAAATCAAAACCACAATGAAATATCACCTCATTCCAGTCAGAATGGCTAAAATTAACAAGTCAGGAAATAACAGATGTTGGTGAGAATGTGGAGAAAGGGGAACCCTCCTACACCGTTGGTGGGAATGCAAGATGGGACAGCCACTCTGGAAAACAGTATGGAATTTCCTCAAAAAGTTAAAAATAGAGCTACCCTATGACTCAGCAATTGCACTACTGGGTATTTACCCCAAAGATACAAATGCAGTAATCTGAAGGGACACATGCACCCCAATGTTTATAGCAGCAATATCTATAATAGTCAAACTATAAAAAGAGCCTAGATGGCCATTGACTATGAATGGAAAAAGAAGATGTGATACACACACACACACACACACACACACACACACATACACACACACTCAAATATTATGCAGTCATCAAAAGATGAAATCTTGCTATTTGCAATGATGTGGATGGAACTATAGGGTATTATGGTAAGTGAAATAAGTCAGTCAGAGAAAGACAATTATCATATGATCTCACTGATACGTGGAATTTGAGAAACAAGGCAGAGAAAAGGGGAAGAGAGAAAAAAAATGAAAATGAGAGGGAGACACAAACCATAAGAGACTCTTTTTTTTTTTAACATTTTATTTATTTATTTGACAGAGATAGAGGGACAGTGAGAGAGGGAACACAAGCAGGGGGAGTGGGAGAGGGAAAAGCAGGCTTCCCATTGAGCAGGGAGCCTGATGTGGGGCTCAGTCCCAGGATCCTGGGATCATGACCTGAGCTGGAGGCAGATGCTTAATGACTGAGCTACCCAGACACCCTCATAAGAGACACTTAGTCTCAGGGAACAAACTGAAGGTTGCCAGACTGGAGGGGAGTGTGAGGGATAGGGTGTCTGGGTGATGGACACTAGGGAGGGTATATGCTATGGTGAGTGCTGTGAATTGTGTAAGACTGGTGAATCACAGATCTGTACCCCTGAAACAAATAATACATTATGTGTTAATTAAGAAAAATAAGTAAATGGAGAAAAAAAGAAAACATTTGTGGAGAGTTGTTCATAATATTTTATTATCCTTATAATATACATAGGATAGGTAATGATGTCCTCTCTTTCATTTCTGATATTAGTAGTTTGTAGCCTCCTTTTTTCCCCCTTATTTTGCCTATCTAGAGCCTTATCAATTTTATTGATCTTTAAAAAAATAGCTTTTGTTTTCACAGATTTTCCGGTATGTTTTTTATTTAGGAAATATTGCTGTCATCTTTTTATAGATTATAATTCATCTGTACTCTGCTCTACTCACCTTCCTATGTATAAGAGATGACAATAAAGTATAGAAAATTGTCCTGCATATCACATCTGATTTTTTTCTCAGGTCTATAAAGATTCTAAATTTCTTTTTGGTCATAATCTGTTTACTTGGAGTAACACAACATGTCTTCAATTTGGCACAATATTAATAAAATTTCTGCCTCCACATAAATCTTGTTGGAGCATGGAGTTCATTGTCCTAAAAACACTATTGTATACCTGGCTTAGTTGTTTTACTTTTGTAACAGGTATTGCTATGGACTGAACGTTTCATTTGTTTCCTCAAACCTTCAAAAGCAAAAACCTAATCTCCCATGTGATGGATGGTTTTTGGAGGTGTGACCATTGGGAGGTGATTAAGCCATCCAGGTGGAACCCTAATGAATGGGATTAGTGTCCTTAGGAAAGAGACCTCAGAGAGCTCTCTTGTTCTACTTAGGCCATGTGAAGAGCTGTGAGAAGATGATCATTTCTGAATCAGGAAGTGGGCTCTCACCAGACACCAAAGGGTATCTTGATCTTGGACTTCCCAGCCTTCAGAACTGTGAGAAATAACTGTTTGTTGTTTAAGCCACCCAGTCTATAGCATTTTGTTATAGCAGTCCAGATGGACTAAGTTGGTATCATGAGAAGGTTTATTTTTTTTAATTCGATTCATAAATATCTAGTTTATGAAGAAAATTTTTTGATTGTTCTGATTATGCTTCCTAGTAGTACCTGATTTATTTTGCTTTTTTTTTTGCAGCAGCAGCAGCACAAAGTTTTTTTTAATGTTACAAAGATTCCATCTCATATTTAAATATGTATCTAGCACTTAATGTTTTCAATAAACCTGGCAGACATTGCTAGCTATCCTTTGAACAAGACTGTGAAGTAAGTTACTCATGAGTTGAGAACATCATCTTTTAAATAAAGGAGATGAGGCTTGAGAGATTGCCCAAGGTCATGTAACATATTAATGACTCTCCGAGGTTAGAATTCTCAGCCTTCAGTTTCTCGGCTTTCACAAAATCAGATGGATCTGAGCTGAATGTCTCCTCAAATGAAGAAAAATAATTTCAAGGAAGGGGCATGTGGCTGTAGCCTAAGGAATGGCAATTTAGCAATTTAGTAGATGTGATTTTAGAGTACATTTGTCTTACATTCTGATGTGGATTTTTTTTTTTACCACTCCTTATAATTTCTTTTGTGGTAATCTTATCATGTAGTGATCTAATGTTAGATGTAAGAGATGTAAATAGCCTAATATGTAAAGTAGGCTGCCTAAGACTCTAGTGAAAGAAGGAAGCATTTGAAATGATCATGTATTTAATAAAGACCCACTTCTCTTGCTTTAATTTTTGTTAATGACAAACACCCTTTCTCCAAAGAAATTACACATTGTCCATCTAGAGTATTTTATAAGTGCATATCAAGTTACCATTGCTAATATATTTTGGCTATGTATAGAACCCATTCATTTTACTACATTAATTTCTACTATTTTGGGGGCAGGTGTATAAAGCATAGTATCAAAGAAAATAGAACCCTACTAGAATCTACACTTTTATTTTTGCTCAGTATTTTGTTTATTTTCACGGATTCATTTTAGTAATGTGCTCTAAATTAATTAGCTGCAACAGAAACTTTGAATAATTCAAAGAGGCACTTTAGGAAAATTGCATTTTCCCCTAAATTGGCTACGTCATAAGTTTGTTATGATGAATAATAGTGAGGCAGCTGCTTGGGTTGATTTATTGTTCTTACATCAAAAATTCATATTATAATTTTTAGCAGAAATGAGGTTATTTATAGTAATTACCTTTCTCAAAGACATCACTGCAGAGATGCAAGGGAATCGCAATAGTACTCATTCTGAACCGTAAAAGATCACATGTCTTACAGGATCAAGAAAAAGCAGGAATCAAAGTTATACTATTCAATCTAGTGTCTTGTGACTGTGATAAATATGTTGACTCCAAGAACATTTTTTATATTTTTGCTCTTACTGTAATTTTTTACTCAAAGCATTTTTTGAAACATGTTAATATTCTTAATGTTATTTCTATTCAGTCTTTTGCGTCCAATTTTGCTCATTAAAAAAATCTGTTGCAAGTAATTTCCTTGGTGTGCTGGTTTTTTATCTGTTGGCTGTCCCCCACCCCACTCCATTCACCCATCCTGACCACATGCTCACCAGATTTCCCTTCTCTGCTGGTCTCTGCATTGCTCTCTGCCATGGACGTCTGCTCTCTATAGACTGCAGCACTTGATTCTTTTGCCCTTTGAATTCTGGATGTATTTGGCCAAGAGGGCATAATGTGAAATGGAAAGGTTATAGAGAAAGTTGAAATATTTAGTTTCCATTCTTCTTTTGCTCCAATACCCCATTTCTTTTTGTGCCCCGGGCTCTGGCAGTGTCTTTCCTCTACAGCCACATTGCCTAGTGACTTGGCCCCTCCTCCATGGAATCAGCACTCACTGAGGGCTGATTATATAATAATCTCTTCCTCTTTGGCCCTAGGGATAATAATGGCTTCCCATTGTTACCGATATCTGGATACTTCCTCATCTCTTACTGGTTTTGTTAGCTTTGCGCAAAGCAAAAACAGCCCTTTCATTAAATTTCAGGTAAAACCTCTTGAATGGGCCATTTGGTTTACTTGGGACACTGAATTTGTTTATATAAATTGTTTATATTAAAATTGAATGTATCTCCTATATAGAGAAAGAAAACCACTTTTACCATATAAGTCTATTTCTAAATGTTTTCATATGTTATATTCTTCATCTTCCTTAAATCTATGTTAATCTATGGCTTGGGCAAGAGGAAATGAGGAATAAACATCCCATGACACTCTCCCTCCACTTTATGGTCTTTGGCTGGTGCCTGCCATTGACTGAATCTAATCAGCTAGAGTTTAAGGGAATTTATTTATACAGTCTAGGACATAAATCAGGGAGAAGAAGAGCAGATTGTGGACCTCAATGGACAAATAAAACCTACTTAGTACATTCTCCCTCTTTTCCCTTTCAATATCCACTTGTATTTATTTAAAATCTTGTCCAGATTTAAAAAGAAAATTGTATGTTCCCTTCATAGAGGACATACAAATCTATCTACTACTTTATTATCATTGACTGATAATTCAGCTATACTCTTTGACTGATAATTCAGCTATAATCTTAGTCAAACTTGAAACTGTTTGCTGGCAATAGTCTTCATAGAAATTAGTAGGGAATGAGACAGATTAAAAATAAAATTTAAAAAGTTAATGTAAAACATAGTCTTTTTAGCCCCTGATTCAGTACCGTGTCCTGAATCCTACATTTTCTTCTACCATCACCCACTTCACATTTTCCTTGGCTTTACCCATAACTTGATGGTGATCTTTATGTTATGAGTGACACGAATATTTATTCTCTCAAAATCTGAATTCTTGATGATTCTATCTTTATTAAGTTGTTCTTGCTTCCTATCAACTACTGGGTAAGTTGTATTAAGAGTTGTCCTCATGAATTCTGTGAGTGACAGGTAGACTTGTTCCCCAATTTGTGGAGATGTAAACTAGTATTCCTTGGTACACTGCAGTGAATAATGTGCCCTGGTGTCTTAGTAGCATAAAGAATATAAAATAGTCAGGATGAAGATTTATCTTTCAATATAACTAAACTATGACTGTTTTCCCTGGTGGAAATATTTCTTCCTTGAGCACTATGACTAAAAATACACTAAGCCCAAGGTTTCAGAGACAGAAAGCAAAAATTCCTTAAGAAGGCTATTTGGGAAAAGCATGAATTTTGACATCTGCCCCATAACCTGTCCCATAAGCCAAGACTTCTATAGTTCTTTAAGCCTGCTGCTTTTGGAAGATGGACAACTTGGCAAAACCAGTGAATTTCATGAAATGAGCCCAATGGCTCCTTTCTGTTGTTAAACATTTTACCTAGTTGGGAGGAATATGTGAAATGCTAGACAATGAGTACAGCATTATTTAAGTCCACAGTTGTGGTACTAGCAGAAGTTTTATGGGTATAGATGTAAACATATATCCAGAGAATGCATCAGTTTCAATTGTGATAAGTCCAGGCTCTGTCTACTGGTCATCTACTGGTCATCTGTCTACTGGTCATCTGGTCCCCCTGAAGATGCTACTATATCAGAATTCAGAATTAAATTCATCTATTAGCAGGCTGATCAAATATAACCTATGTATACTATTAGTGTTATCATGACCATTTTGTACTTGGTCTTCTGAAAAAATGTTATGATAGCTGGGAAGCAAACCAGAATATCTATAGATCAGGACATCTTGACATCCTGATTTTTGATCTCACGGTGGATAATTTTCTTGCTCTTGCTCAGTCTGGCTAGAAGTTTATCAGTTTTATTGAAATTTTTTTAAAGATTTAGTTTTTTTTTCTTTTAAAGATTTTATTTATTTATTCGTTATATAGAGAGAGAGCGAGCACAGGCAGACAGAGTGGTAGGCAGAGGCAGAAGCAGGCTCCCTGCCGAGCAAGGAGCCCGATGTGGGACTCAATCCCAGGACACTGGGATCATGACCTGAGCCAAAGGCAGCTGCTTAACCAACTGAGCCACCCAGGCGTCCCTAAAGATTTAGTTTTTGGTTTCATAGATTGTATTTTCTCTTTCATTGATTTCTGGTATAACTGCAATTTTGTAATTCTTTTTTTTTTTTGAGGTGGAGATTGTTTGACAGATCACAAGTAGGGAGAGAGGCAAGCAGAGAGAGAGAGAAGGAGAAGCAGGCTCCCCGCTGAGCAGAGAGTCTGATGTGGGACTCGATCCCAGGACCCTGGGATCATGACCTGAGCCGAAGGCCGAGGCTTTAACCCACTGAGCCACCCAGGCGCCCCTGTAATTATTTCTTTTCACTTACTTGCCTTGAGTTTAATTTGCTCTGGTATTTTTGTTTTATTAAAGTAAAAGGTGAAATCACTAATTTGAGAATTTTCTGCTTTTGTAATAGAACTATTCAGTACTATATATTTCTAAGTACTACTTTAGTTATGTCACACAAAATGTTGTATGATGGATTTTAACTTATTTTAGTATGTTTTATTTCAATCTGTTTTCAAGATGTTTCAATACATTTTTATTTTCTAATTTTCTTTTGGTATCTTCCTTGATTCATGTATGATTTAAAAGTGTATTTGGTTTCCAGAGGTCTTTAGTTTCCAGAGGTCTTTGTGTTATTGATTACAAACCTAACTCTGCTGTGATCAGAAAAAGTTTGATTTGAATCCTTCCAATTTTATTGTTTTATGGCCTAGATTTTGGACTTTGTTAGTATATCTTCTGTGTGCACTTTTAAAACAGCATATATTCTGCTATTGTTATGTTGAATGATACATAAGTTTAGGTTAAATTGGTTGGAAATGTTATTGTCTTCTATATGTTTACTGATTTTCTGTCTAATCATTCTATTTATTATTGGAGAGGGGTGTTAAAATCCAACTCTTACCTTGGATTTGCCTATTTCTGCTGGAAGCTCAATAAAATTGCAATTTGTGTACTGTAAAGTTCTTATAATTATTATGGTATACATATATTTAGAAATATTATGTCTTCTTGATGAATTGACCCCTTATTATATGAAATGGCTTTCTTTATCTCTGGCTCTATTCCTTTTTCAATATTTATTATGCCTAATATTAATATAGTCATACCAACTTTTTTATTGTTAATGTAGTTTATCTTTTATAATAACTTTTACTTTTAATTTCATTATTTCTTTATATATATGTATTATTTCTTTATATATATATAACATGCAGTTAGTTATTGCTTTTTTCCTACAACTTAATGATCTCTATTTTTCAATTGGGACGTTGAGACCATTTACATTTAATATGATTACTTGTATGGTTGGCCTTAAATTGACCACATTGCCATTTGTTTTCCATTTATACATCTGCTTTTTGTTTCCTTTTTCTTTTTTTTTTTTTCCATTTTTGTATTGAGTACATTTTATGATTTCATTCTATTTTATTTGTTGACTTATTAGCCAAAACTTTGTTATTTTGGTTTATACTATATATTTTAACTTCTCACTGTGAACATTCAGATCATATTACCCTTCACATATAAGAATCTTATATAACAGTGAGGTGCCTGGGTGGCTCAGTTGGTTAAGTGGCCAACTCTTGATTTTGGCTAAGGTCCTGATCTCAGAGCCATGACCTCTGGGTCCTGAGATTGAGCCCTATGTTGGGTTCTGTGCTGGGCCTGGGGTCTGCTTGGGATTGTTTCTCTCCTTCTCCTTCTGCCCTTCCTCTGCCTCCCCCATCAAGAAAAAAAAAATCTTACAACAGATTATCTCCATTTCTCTCCTCTTGGTATTTCTATTATTGTATATATTTCAATTCTACTTAATTTGTACATCCCAAAATATGTAGTTTTAGTTTTTTGAATTTAACATTCAAACATGTTTTAAATAACTTAAATTATTAAAAAAATTTTATGTATTTCTAGGTAGTTACCATTTACAGCACCCTTTATTCCTTTATGTTGATTTATATTTTCACCTTGTATAATTTTTTCTTTTTTTTTTAAAGATTTTCTTTATTTATTTGACAGACAGAGATCACAAGAAGGCAGAGAGGCAGGCAAGGAGAGAAGGGGAATCAGGGCTCAATCCCAGGACCCTGAGATCATGACCTGAGCTGAAGGCAGAAGCTTTAACCCACTGAGCCACCCAGGAGGCCCCCTCTTTTTTTTTTTTTTTTTTGGTATAATTTTCTTTTAGTGTATTTTTTAAAGATTTATTTATTTATTTTTGAGAGAGAGAGAGAGAAGAAGAAAAAGCATGAGTGGCAGAAGGAGAGGGAGAGAGAATCTCAAGCAGACTCCATGCTAAGCACAGAGCCTCATGCAGGGCTCAATCCTAGGATCCTGAGATCAGGACCTGAGCCAAAACCAAGACACTTGATTTTTGGACACTTAACTGATTGTGCCACCCAGATGCCTCGATAGTGTATTTTTTATACTTCATGTCTTGCTTACGAATTTTTTTAGTTTTTATATGTCTGAAACCTCCTTTATTTCCTCTTTGTTTTTGAAAGCTATTTCTACTAAGTATGGAATTCTAGGTTGGTAGTTTATTTTCTTTCAGTACATTAAATGTGTTTCTCTACTAACTTCAGGCATGAATTTTTGTTGTCAGGTGAAAAATTCACTTTATCTTTGTTCCTGTCTGTATAATGTATCTTGTGGGCTGCTTTTAAGTTTTTTCTTTTCACAGGTTTACTGAAATTGATTGTGACAGTCCATGGTTTATTTTTCTTCCTATTTCTTGTGCCTGAGGTTTATTGGTCTTATAATTATAGATTCATAGTTTTATTAATTATGGAAAATTTCACTAATTTTTTAAAAAAAAGTTTTGCCATCCTCCTTCCTCTTCTTCAAAGATCCAAATTACTTACATAATGTCCTTTTGAATTTGTACCACAGCACAGTGGTGTTATGTAAATTTTCTTCAGTCTTCTCTCCTCTTTGTGTTTCTTTTGGATAGTTTTTGTTGCTACTCTTCAAATTTACTCATTTTTTTCCTTGCAATTTCTAACCCCATTCAATTATTTGTTATTTCAGATGTTGTAGTTTTCATGTCTAGAATATCAATTCAGTCCTGTTAATGTTCACTCATTACCCTACCCTCTCAAACATGTGGAATATAATTATAATGATAACTTTAAAGTACCTGTCTGTTTTTTATATCATCTGTACTATTTTTCAATGTTATCAATTGATTATTTTTTTCTCTTATTATGGGTAATAAATTTCCTGTTCCTGTAAATGCTTAATGATTTTTAAATTTGATGCCAGACATTATGAATTTTACCTTGTTTGGGATAGATAGGTATTTTGTAACCTCATAAACTTTATGTCTATAAATATGATTAAGCTTTTCTCTGTGATGCAGTAATGTTATTTTATTTTCTTTATAGATTATGTATGTGTGTATTTATTTATTTATTTATTTGAGAGAGGTTGAAAGAGAGAGAGAGAGATAGCAAGAGAGAGCATGAGCATGGGGCCCAGAGAAGGAAATGCTGGCTCCCCCCTGAGCAGGGAGCCTGACAGTGGCCTAGATCCCAGGATGTCTGGATCATCATCTGAGCTGAAAGTAGACACCCAACTGATCCAGCCACCCAAGCACACAAGTAATGTTATTTTATAAACAATATAATGTTTTTGGTCTTTTTGTAATTTTGCTAGTAACAACATTTAGTCTAGTATTAATTTCGGCTAAATGACAAGGTCAAACCATTTTAAGTACTCTAACTCATGTCCCTTAAATTAGGAGGTCTTCTAATCTGCTTTGTGGAAATGATTTCAAGCCCTCCTTGATCCCTATCTAGTGATTATCCTATATAATTATTTCAAGTGATTTCTTTTTGAGTCTCATATAGTTTTTTTACATGGATACACTGGTCAATATTCAGCTGCAGTCTCCAGACTTCTGAAAATCTTTTGGCTCTTACTTCTCTTGGTATTCTGCCCTGTAAACTCTATCTGCTTTCTCCTGCCCAAACTCCTTCCCAAACTCCCAAACTTCCCAAACACTTTCATCAACTCAGGGAGATCTCTAGTTTCCATTGATGTTTGTTGTACCTTAGATTCTGCCTGGGAACTCTCCTACCAGTAAGCTATGGCAATCACAGAGCTTATCTTACTTATTTCTTTTCCTTTAGGGGTGATTATTTTTCATTGCCAATGTTCAATATTTTGAAAACGGTTGTTTCATATGTTTTGTGCAGTTTTTCAGCTGTTTCAGAGGTGAGGGTAAATTCAGTCCCTGTTAATCTTACCACCTAATTTTAATTGAGTGAGATAATAGTCATTTCATGATAAGAAGCTCATTTCTCATAGACCTATGGGTCAGTTAAAGGGTCTAAAAGCAAGAGTGAAGCTGGTTCTCAAATGAATATGAGTTTTTGGTAGAAAAGTGTAAATGATTTTCCACCAAAACTATGAAAATGTGCATAGTTATGTTCCGTTTTAGAATTTGCTGGAAGGTCCATATAACTTCTTTGTCTCAAGGAGCTGCATTGGCTGATCATAACACACAAATGGTTGTATAGTTTTCACTGAAGCATAGACCATCCAAGCCCTGAGCTAATGTCTTGTGATGTCATATGAATTAGCCAGTGAATTAGATCAGTATACATAAGTGTGGTATATTTTGCTTCTACAATTTTAAAAGGCTCAATAAGTTTTGTACTTCTTAAAATTAACTATTGCAAGTTTCTGTTATGCATCTCTTATTTTAGAAGAAATAACCTGTCCTAAGAAATAAACCTGTTCTTAGGCCACTGAAATTTTATAAACCTGTCAGTATGGCAGGCTCAGGCTCTTGAGCTTTCATAGGTTTATCTCTCAACTTTGGTACCCATATGTTATAGTAAGCCATCCTGTCCTTGCTACCTCTTCCTTATAGATACCATTAGCATAAGATCATCAGTGTAAAGACCAGTTTGATGTTTTATGAGGCATAAAGATGATTAAGTTCTTTCCAGTTTATATTATAAAAGATAGCATGAGAGTGGACTAAAAAGTGAAGAGAAGTTTCTACCCTTGCCTTGCAGAGGCAAATTGCTTAGGATTTGGGGAAAAAATAAACCAGCATTATCTAAGACAGTGTTTCTCCAACAGGAAAGTGCAAAAGAATGACCTCATGGCTTTTTAAAACACAAAGTTTTGAACCCTACTTGCAGAGTTCTATCTTGGGTGAGACCCCGGAATTTTCATCTCAAATAAGATTTCAGTGATGCTGAAGCTGCTGCCCAAGAACTACACTTTGAGAACCTATTCAAGTGGCAAGAGTAATATTAATTTTCTCCAGTAAATATATTACATCTGGAAACAGAGCTGCTGTGGCATTAATGCCCGATTTTGTTTGTAATGATTCACAGTCAGTCTCCTGACTGACTTTCCAACAGCCAAAATATGTGAGTTAATTGAGCATGTGTTTAGAATCCCTCATACCCTTCACCACACACATCTTTCTAGTGTTTGATGGTGATATTTCTCTGCATTACAGCCAGGGATGGAGCATTTCTTTTGATTTACTATTTTGGCATTTTTTGAATGCAGTTGTAAAAGCTTCTACTTACTTTATCCCAGCAGAGCAACCCAAAAATAACAGATAGGATCAGTCAGTGGCCCCATTAGACTCATTCTTATATGAAGGGAGTTGAGATTTCTCCTCACCTGACCTCAATACATGCCCACAATCAGGGAACCAGGGGTCTTTGAGAGTCTCTAGTGATTAGCAGCATCTCAGAGTCTTTAATTAATAATCCCACAGAAATTCTGAGTATTTCTCTTTTACACAGGCTCAGCTATCCTAGTAAATGGCTATAGGTCACATAAAGAAGGTTTGGGGAATACATATAGTATTTATTAATGGCTCCCCTTCATTGGAGAGGTTTCTGGCCTATGTCTTGGCTTAGTCTTGGAACTGGATAAGAGGCTATGAATCCTCATTATAATGACTTGAGTTAGATTTTTAGCACTAGACCGCCAAATTTCCTGCTTTTATATATTAAGCCACACCTCAGTAGGCTGCTCATCTGTTTCATTTTGAGGCACCTAGTGATTAGAAAGCCACTGACACAGGTTAATGCAGGTCAGAAAACTATATCAATTCAACACTTGCCTTATCAATGTGACTTTAAGTACCTTGTTTCCGATGGTTTAGACCCCTTGATCTGGCCTCAAATATACTGCCATTCCATTATTCCACTGAAATAAGGTGCCATTTCTATTAGAGCATCTCCCACCATCAGTCATCTTTGGACTATAAAGACATTCACTGCAGAGATTTTCAAAGATGCTTTAGGAGGGGGAGTGTCCTCCATCAGACATTCAGGGTGATTGGTAGAGGGGAGCTGAGGTGGTAACACATAATAAATCTACTCTAAAATTCCCATATCCCTAAATCTTCAGATTTTGCCTTCATCATTAATAATTTTCAACTAAGGCTGCAGCTTCAGAAATCCAATGCCCAGGATAGTCACTAGAATGTTAAAATCACACTCTCCGTGGGTGCTACCTAGACATTAATTTTCATTTTTTTATGGCTTCCTCTGTGACTGAAATGTACAGCCAAGGCTGAGAGCCACAACACTGTCAGAAAATTTCTAACATTTCTTTCTCATTGATTGTAAACCATTGTTGAGCTCAAACTTCAACTAATTAATTAGCCTTTAGGATCTGAAAACCACTCACTGGGTAACTAAGCCCAATTCATTACCTTTCAAATCTCAGTTAAGTATACCTAAAATTCAGAAATCTGAAATGTTTATCTTTTCCCTTGTCTGCCCAAATATTTCAGGGTCCTATCCTTTTTCCAAGAGTGCCCTTACCTTAGCATAAGATATGCAGCTGATTTTTTCATTTACTTGGCTTTAACAACCTTGCGATTATATTCAGTCCTTGGGCTTGATTCTCATTCATATCTGCCCCATAGCTACTGGAGATAAGGGACTCTTTCAAGTTTCCATAGAAGCTTTCTGATTTTTCATTCATGGTCTGAGGCAGGCCTTTACTTTTTTTCTTTGCTTTGCTACAATCTTTGTAATAACCATTGTTGCCATAGTGACTAAGTGCCACAGCCACTTGATCTCCTAACGCCTTCATTGCATCTGTACTTCATCTCATGCCACCACCAGTGATTATTTAACTAATCACGATGTCACAGCATGCCAGAGATTATCAGTGTCCCATTTCCCAAAGCAAAGAAGCTATCTGTGAGCTCTCGAATATGCTAGCTACCCATCCCAAGGACCTATTTTAAGAGTGTTTCCTCGGGCCACTTCTTGTGCCAATTACTGAATCACTCAAGATCATGGCAGGAAACAGATGGTGCATTCAAATGGAACAATTAAGGAGAGCCTAATAAAGGACGATTTACAGAAATCTGTTTGGTATGTTTTGGTAGAAACCAAAACCCAAAAGGAGATGGTAAAGCACTCTGGGGCTAGCAAAGCCTGGTAGTTTTTACTACCCCTCAGCATGAACTTTACTTTCCTTCCATTCTCTGACATGGAATTTCCCACTGAAAAAACATCCAGGATAACCTTGCCCAGAGATCAAGAGGTACAGTTATATGGTGCATCTCAAGAATTTACTCCTTTGGACATATAGAAAGAAGGAGAGGATATGGGGTATATTTAGAGACACTGGAGAGAGTCTAGCAGACTGTCCAAATTGGATGCTTCATCTGCACTCCAACATGTTTGTAAAACTCTTATTTTATGTCTTCAACTGGAAATCTTAAAGACATCTAAGAACCAGTAGATTGAAACCCACCTGAATCCAGTATGCCTAATGTTGAAAAGGAAATCTGTCTGACAGCAAGAAAGCCGAAGATAATCCTTAACATCATTCTCTATTTTGCTTTCCAATCCACGTCCAGTTCTTGGTGGATTTCAACTTAAATATTTCATATGTCTCTTTACTTTTTTCTATCACTATTACTGCCCTGTCACTATTGCAATATTTCCAAATTATTGTTACTTCTTTTGTGTCATGGGTAGAATATATTTGTTACTATTAAAAAACTGTATAGACTTTTATTTTGAAATACAACATAGATCCGGAAAAGTGCATAAATTCTAAATGTAGAGCTCATTGAATGATAGCAAAGTGGATATTCAGGTAACCACACTTGGTCAAGAAATAGAATATTGTTAATATACACCAGCAGTTCCCCTCGAGTTATTTCCAACCATTCCCTCCTCCTTTTTCCCCTAAAGATGACCTGTTATCTTGACCACAAAGACTATATAATACTTTAGGTTTTCAGGCAGACTTCTTTTTAATAGCTCTGTTGAAATATAATTCACTTATTTTAGAATATTTTCATCACCCCAGCAAGAAACTCTGTACCCATTAGCAGTACTCATCATTTCCCACACTCCTCACCCCAGACTCCTAGGCAAACAAATACTAATCTACTTTCTGTCTCTACAGATTTACCTATTCTGGATATTTCATAGAATAGAATAATATAAAATGTAGTCTTTTGTGATGGCTTCTTATAATATTTTCAAGTTTCATCTACATTGTAGCACATATTTGTAGATCACTCTTTATTGCCTAATCATAATTGCATTTATGGATTTAGGACATTTCATTCATTTATCAGCTGGTAGACATTTGAATTATTTCTACTTTTTGGATATTATGGATAATAATTATGAGTATTTGTGTAAATGTTTATTGTGTGTGGTGCACTTATTATTAAACTTAGATCATATCAAAAGAATGAATCAACAGAGAGTAGTATGGAAAATAGTGGCACTGCAAAGATGTCCATGCCTTAGTCCCCAGAACCAGTGGATATGTTACCTTATATGGTACAAAGGACTTTATAGATATGAAAGAAGTTGAGGATTTCATGATGGGGAAAATATCCTGGATTATCAAGGTGGGATTAATCTAATTTAATCTCCCAACTTTCTCTTATTTCTCTTGGTCTATCTGTATCCCACTTCTCATTCTGTATGTCCAAAGGAAGCTATTATTTATCAGATGTATAAACTGTGCTCCTTGACCTTTGAGTGGTTGTTCTGGCTAAATTTGTGGTATCATAATGTACCAATGGTATCAAAGGGTTAAAGGAGAGTAAAGTTGTATTATTTGTTCTTCTGGCTCCTTCCAGTTCTGGTTATGGGTTTTCAGTGATGCCATTTTTCTGGTGCCTTCTCCTAGAGGACCTTTTCTGAAAGACTATTCTTTCCCTATTGAATTATTTTGGCACCATTGTGAAAAATCAATTGACCATAAACCTGAGGGTTTATTTCTGGGCTTTCAACTCAGTTCTATTTATCTATAAATTTATTGTTAGTCAAGCATCATAATGTCTTGATACTGTAACCTTGTACTAAATTTTGAAATTAGGAAATGTGAGTCTTCCAACTTTGTTCTTCCTTTCCAAAGTTGTTTTATCTGTTCTTGGCCCTTTGCATTTCCATATGAACTTCAGGATTAGCTTATTTTCTACAAAGAAGCCAGGTGGGATTTTGACAAGAATTACATTAATCTTTAGATCAATTTTGGGAGTTTTGCCATCTTAATAATATTAAGTCTTCTAATCCTTGGTTACAGGCTGTCTTTCTATTTGTTTGGATCTACTTTAATTTCTTTCAATAATGTTTCCTAGTTTTCAAGGTGCAAGTGTTTTGCTTCATGTGTTAAATGTATTCCTAAGTATTTATTTTTATCAATTCTACTATAAGCTGATTATTTTGTTTTACAGTTTATTGTTAATGTATGGGAACATAATTGATTTTGTATGGTGATCTTGTATTCTACTATCTTGTTGTATTCATTTATTACTTTTATAGGTGTGTTTTTGTGGATTCCTTAGGAATTTTTATGTATAAGTATACTTGTCATCTGCAAGGAGAAACAGTTTTACTTCTTCCTTTTCAATATGGATGCCTCTTATTTTTTATTTTTGATCAAGTTTCTTGTCTAGAATGTCCAAAACAGTGTTTTACAGAAGCGGAAAGAATGAACATCCTTATCTTGTTCCTGATCTCAAGGAGAAAGCATTCAGTTCTTTTCCGTTGCTTTGTTGTTAGTTGTGGGTTTTTTATACCCCAACTTTTTATTAGGTTATGGAGTTCCCTTCTATCACTAGTTTGTTGAGTTTTTTAATAATAAAAAAAGGTTTTTATTAAATTATTTCTATGTTTATTGAGATGATCATGTGGTTTTTATTCTCTATTTTATGAGTAAGTGTATGAATTTCATTGCTTTTTGCAACTTTGAATTCTTGGGATAAATCTCACTTGATTATGATGCATACTCTTTTTCATACAATACCAGATTTGGTTGGTGGTATTTTGTTGAGGATTTTATATCTATGTTCATAAAGAGGATGATTTGTAGTTTTCTTATGATGCCATTATCTGGTTTTGATCTCAGGGTATATTGCCATTATATAATAAATTGGGAAGTGTTACCCCTTCTATTTTGGGGAGAACAGTTTGTAATGAATTAGTGTTAATTCTTTAAACATTTTACAGATTTCATCAGTGAAACCATCTGAGTCTGGGATTTTTCTTTATTGAAAGTTTTAAAATTACTAATTCAAAGTATTTTCTTGCTATAGGTCTATTTAGCTTATCTATTTTTATTTCAGTCAGTTTTATTATGCTTTTCTAGGGATTTTCTATTTGTCTAAATCATTTAGTTTATTGACATATCCTTTTATGTGTAACCTGTCTTTATACTTAAAATAGAGTTCTTGTGGATTATATATGATATATACTTGGGTCTGCTGTTGCATTTCATCTGAAATACTTTTAATTGGGGTGTTCAGACCATTTATTTTTATTATGATGACTCATTTACCATCTTTCCATTTGTTTTCCTTTTGTCATGTTTGTTCTTTGGGTTTCTATTTTTTTTTTTTTTACTTCTTTTGTATTAATGACATATCCTGTATGATTTAATTTAATTTATTTGTGGGTTTATTTGTTATAAATTTTTGTTTCTTTAGTGTTTGCTTTAAGTTTTTAGTATACATTTTTAGCTTCTATTTTATGAATAGTAAATCATAGTTTACCTCCAAGTGATATTACACTATTTTACATATAACAAAAGAATCTTACACCAGTATACTTCCATTTCTTTTCTCTTGTCCTTTGTGTTACTGTTGTTACATATTTTAGTTCTGCTTATGATATACACCCCATAATGCATTGATATTCATTTTTCTTTAACCAGTCAAATATCTTTAAAAGGTATTCAAATCGTAAAATCTTTTTGTTAATTAAAAAAATTTTTTTAAGATTTTATTTATTTATTTGACACAGAGAAAGATCAGAAGTAGGCAGAGAGGCTGGTAGAGAGAGGGGGTGGGGAAGCAGGCTCCCTGCTGAGCAGAGAACCCCATGCGGGACTCGATCCCAGGACCCTGAGATCATGACCTGAGCTGAAGGCAGAGGCTTTAACCCTCTGAGCCACCCAGGCGTCCCCATAAAATCTTTTTTATATTCAACCACATAGTTATCATTTCTGAGTTTCTCTGGTCCTTTATATAAATCTATATTTCAGTCTGATGTCATTATCTTAGTGCCTGAAGGACTTTCATTCACATTTCACATAGTGCACATCTTATTGGTTATAAATCCTTTCAGCTTTTGTATGTCTGAGAAAAATCTTTTTGCTGTTGTTATAGAGAGGGTTTTTTTTTTTTTTTTTTTGGGCTAGGCATAGACTTTTAGGTTAAGAATTATTTTCATTTAACTATTTTAAAATTTTTAAAAGTTTTGCTCAATGATCTGGCTTGTACTTTTTCTAGCGAGAAGTCTTTTGTCATTCTTATGTTTGTTCTTCTCTAAGTAATGTATCTTTTTTGCTCAGGCTAATTCTAAGGTTCTTACCTTATCACTGCTTCTGAACTACTTAATTATAATGCAACCTGATATAGTTTACTTCATGTTTCTCATGCCTGGATTCCATTGAACTTTGTAGACCCAAGTGTTCATATTTTTCATTAAATTTAGAGAACGTAAACATTTTTTATGCTCCTTACTTTATTTCACTTCAGGGATTTTAATTAAATGTGTATTAGGCTGCTTCAAGTTGTCACTGACCCTGTGTTCCTTTATTCAATATTGTTCTTTCTGCAATTCATTTTGGACAGTCTATTAATTTGGCCTTAAATTCACTCATTTTTCTTCTATAAATTATAATTTTCTGTTAATTAATTAATTAATTAATTATTTTTACTGTGTTATGTTAGTCACCATACAATACATCATTAGTTTTTGATGTAGTGTTTCAAGATTCATTGTTTACATATAACACCCAGTGCTCCATGCAATATATGTGTCCTCCTCAATACCCACCACCAGGCTCACATATCTCCCCCATCTCCCTCCCTTCCAAAACTTTCAGCTTGTTTCTCTCATGTTTTGTCTCCCCCTCCATTTTCCCCCAATTCACTTTTCCTTTCCTTCTCCTAACATCCTCCATGTTATTCCTTATGCTCCACAAGTAAGTGAAACCATATGATAACTGACTTTCTCTGCTTGGCTTATTTCACTCAGCATAATCTCCCATATTGCTCCCAGTCCCGCCCATATTGCTACACGAGTTGGGTATTCATCCTTTCTGATGGAGGTGCAATATTCCATTGTATATACGGACCATATCTCCTTTATCCATTCGTCTGTTGAAGGGCATCTTCTTTCTTTCCACAGTTTGCAATTGTGGACATTGCTGCTATGAATATTGAGGTACAGATGGCCCTTCTTTTCACTACATCTGTATCTCTGGGATAAGTACCCAGTAGTGCAATTGCAGGGTCATAGGGTAGCTCTATTTTTAATTTCTTGAGGAATCTCCACACTGTTTTCCAAAGTGGCTTTAGGAACTTGCATTCCCACCAACAGTGTAAGAGGGTTTCCCTTTCTCCACTTCCTCTCCAACACTTGTTGTTTCTTGTTTTGTTAATTTTGGTCATTCTAACTGGTGTAAGGTGGATCTCAGTTTGGTTTTGATTTGAATCTCTCTGATGGCTAATGGCGATGAACATTTTTTCATGTGTCTGTTAGTCATTTGTATGTCTTCTTTGGACAAATGTCTGTTCATGACTTCTGCTCACTTTTTCCCTTGATTATCTGTTTTTCAAAATTTAAACACTTTTGTTTTTATTTCTAGATCTTTCATGTTTCCACTTAACACACTCAATTTTCTTCTGGCTTCTTGAATATGTAGAATACAGCTATAATAACTGTTTTAATGCCCTTATTTACTAATTCAATCATTCGTATCATTTGGTGATCAGTTTTGAGTGACTAGTATTTTCCCTCATCATAAGTTGTATTTTCCTTCTTCTTAGTATACTTATTAATTTTCATTAAATGGCAAATATTATCAAGTTTAGCTCTTTGGCTACTGGATATAATTATGTTGTTTTAATCCTCTTGTTTTTTGTTTTTGTTTTTGTTTTGTTTTGCTTTTCCCCCTGGGATGCACTTAAATTATTTGGAAACATTCAATATTTTAAGTCTTGATTTTAAGCTCTGTTTTGCAGGACCAAAGCAATATTTATTCCAGGGCTAATTTTGCCCTATAACTGAAAACTCACTACTAGTCTGTGTATTCTATCCAGTGTTCCATGTGATATGAGGTTTTCCAGTCTGTTATGTGGGAACTGGAACTAGTCTCTACACTGTGTGAACATCAGGTATTGTTCCCTCTGATCTTTATGAATATTCTTTTCTTGGCTTCGTCTGCATTTGGGTGTCTGTACTTAACTAAAGACTGAAGGGTGAACCTCTGTAGATCTCTAGAATCTTCTGCCTATCCAAGTTTTTCTCTCCCCTGCTATGCCCCAAAGACCAGTTATCTTGACATTCCTAGTCTCTCAGCATAGTCTTCAACTCAGGGGGACTGGCAGTCTCCATTGGTTTCCTCCTCACTGTGCTATGGCCTGGAGGCTTTCTCCAAATAGTAAGTAGGGCAATAGTAAGGCCAAGTTTCATTTTTACTCTCTCTTAAGGATCACTACCTGATATTCCATGCATTTAAAACTCATTTATCACTTTCCCCTGCGTTTTACCTGTTTTGGATAAGAGAGTAAATCTGGTCTCTATTATTCTATCTTTGCTGGAAGTGGAAGTCCAATGCCACATTTTTAAAAACTCACTTTCATTTTTACATCAATGCCAACTTTTTTAAAGTTAATGCAACTTTAAGTCATGAAATCTGGTACTGCTTGTTTCTTGACTTTATCCTTTTCCTATATTTTTAGAAGACTTTATTTATTTATTTGAGAGAGAAAGATAATGAGAGAGAGAGAGAGAGAGAGAGAGAGCATGAGAATGGGGAGGGTCAGAGGGAGAAGCAGAATCCCTGCTGAGCAGGGAGCCCAATGCGGGACCCAATCTTGGGACTCCAGGATCATGACCTGAGCTGAAGGCAGTCACTTAACCAACTGAGCCACCCAGGTGTTTTTGATTTTTATTATTTTTATTGTTTTTGATTATTTTTGACTATTTTGAATTTCCTGCATATTCATTTAATTCTTGGAATTGTCTCATAATGTCTACCAAAAAAAAAAAAGAAAGAAAAGAAAAAAGAAAAAAGCATTGATAGGAATTGCATGAATTTATAGATCAATTTGCAGCTGATTTCCATCTTACCAACGTTAAGTGTTCCAACTACGAAGTCAATCTATCTGTTTTCTTACATATTTTCAACTTATCCCACCAATGTTTTGTAGTTTTTACTATAGAAGTCTTGATTGTCTCTCATTATAAAATTTGGCTGGGTATATTAAGTTTTGACACTATTATAAATAGTATTTTATATGTAATTTTTCATGTGTGTGTTGCTAGGATGTAAAAACAATTGATTTTTAAATATTTATTATGGAAATGTAACTGCATACAATATTATTTAAGTTCCAGGTGTACAACATAGTGATTTGACAATTCCATACATTACTCTATGCACACCATGGTAAGAGTAGTCACCATCTGTTACCATACTAGGTTACTACAATAGTCTTGACTATATTCCTTACATTGTACTTTTCACTTTATAACTGAAAGTTTGTACCCCTTAATCCTCTTTACCTATTTTACCAGTCTCCCACCCACTTTCCCTTTGGCAGGCATGAGTGTGTTCTCTGTATTTAAGAATCTGTTTTTGTTTGTTCATAAAAACTAATGATTTTTACATCATCCTTGTGTACAACAAACTTGATAAATTTATTTATAAGTTCAAAAAGTTCCTTTAAAAATCTTTTGCATCTTCCATAAACCCATTCATGTCATATGTGAGTTATGTCTTATTTCTTTATTTCCATTTTGTTTGCTTAGCTTTTAAATTAATTTCTTTATTGCACTAGGTAACACCTCCAGTATCGTGTAGAGTAGACCAGAGAATTATATATATTTTGTATATTCCTATATTTTGAAAGAAGATATTCAGTGTTTCACCATTGATTATGACATTAGCTACAGTACTTCATAGATACCCTTTACAAGATGATGTAATTTCCTTTTTATTAGTTTGTTGAGAGGTTTTTGGTTTTCTTTGTTTTGTTTTGTTATGTTTTGTATTTTTTAATCCTGAACTGATGTTAAATTTTGTCAAATTACTTTTCTGTGTATATGTGAATATACATGTATATTCACAGTTACTAAGTCTTTACCTAAAGTCTGTTCTCTGATTCAGGTTTCTATCCAGGAAACCATATTGCAGTTAGTAATCATGTATATGTAATCATGTCTCCTTGACTTCCTCTTGGCTATGATATTATCTTAGACATTTTTGTTCTTGACGACCTTGATACTTTTGAGGAATATTGATTCTTTTATAGAATGCCCCTTAACTGGGATTTGTCTGATATTTTATTCATGATTAAACTGAGATTGTGGGCTTTAGGAGGAATATCAGAGAGGTCAATTGCCTTTTTCATTATGTCATATTAAAAAAAATATTTTGAATGCAGTTAACTCACAATGTCACATTAGTTTCAGGTGTACAACATAGTGTATCAACTTCTCTATATGTAATGCTATGCTCACCACAAGTGTCATATTAACAGTACATGATGTTAATCTTGATACCTGGCTGAGATAGTTTGTCAGATTTTGCAGTGTAAAGTTAATCTTTTCCCTCATTATTTCCCTACTATAGTCTTTGAGAGGAAGTCACTAGCCAGTACACACTTAAGGGATGGAGAGTTATGCTCCATTTCCTTGAGGGGGCAGTATCTACATAAATTATTTGGAATTCTTCTGCACAAAATTTTTGTTTATTCCCTTCCATTTGCTAATTTATTCAAACATTTATTTATATCAAGATAGACTCATAAATATTTATTTTATACATTAGGTAATAATCTAATACTACTTTATTATAGTGGTTAACATTTTTGGCCATTAGGAATTTTTTGGTTGGTTCCTGTGTTCTCTGATACATCCTTAAACATTGTGTGTCTTTTTTTTTTTTTCTTTTCATTTTCTTTTTCTTTTTTTTTGAAGAGGGGAGTTGTGGAACACCTCTTTACTTCCTGAAATTACAAGATGTTCCAGGATCCTTTGGTGTAGTCCCTGGTCTAGTCCCTGGTCAGCCATTTCTCCAAGGATTTCTGGTTCTTTAATTGAACAATGATATTAGAAACCAAGTGCCAAAGGGCACTAAGTGTGCTCATTTTTACCGGGGTCTTATACTTCTAGGCCATCTAAGGTAACAAAGCAATGTAATATATGTGTGTATACTAATCCATGTATACACCTATATATAAAATTATTTGTGTATGGAACAATCTACATCTATGATAAGCTAAACATGACTTTCTGCTTATGTCTCTATCTCTAATCCATTACGTATGGAACATTCTATCCTCTTTTCCTTGCCCTCTGTAAGTACCACTTCAAAAATGAGAAAAGTGCCTCACTCTCACCACTTAAAATCAATTAACTTAATTATTCAACTCCAGTATACATATACCACAGTATTAGTTCTTAACTCACACCCCTGTGGGAAATAATTTATCCAGTAGAGTACAATGCTAATGTGTAGGTTTTTTTGCCTTTAGTCTTACAGATGTCATTGATTTTCAAAGTTAATTAGGTCAATTTTCTTCCTTTTGTCTTCTGTGAGATTGTTTCATATATTTGTAATATAATTAGGTGTTTTGGTCACATTCTACATTCTATCTTAGGAACCCCTGACCTTCTTAAATTTGCATAAGCTTTATATGCTGCAAAATTCTATGAGCTTTGATAAAGTACATTTTGTCATGTATTCAACATTACAGCTTCCTTTGGTTTCTTTTAGTTTTCCACTTATTTCCTCTATTGGCTCCTAATGCTATATAGTTTCATACATTTATATATAAATATATATAATATGTATTTATTTTTATTAATAATATCTTTGCAATCATAACATGCAACATTAACCTAACACTATTTTGAGTTAATGTAATGACAATTCACTATTACAACCTTATTTCAGTACAATTCCATTTACTCCTCATTCTTCATACATATTATTATTTTTTAACTTTAAATGTCATTGTCTTTTTAGGATTTTGCTAAAAGAAAAAAAATTGTATGTACGTTTCCTCACATATTAACCATGATTTGTTACTTTATTCCTTACTCTAGATATCAGTGTCCATTTGTTATTAGTTACTTTAGCCTGAGAAGTTCTCTTTAACTTTAATTGTAGTGTTCATATATTGAAAATGAATTCTTGCAACTTAGTTTTATCTGCATATTTCTTTATTATGTTGTTTTTAAAGTACATTTTCACCATATATGGAATTCTACGTCGATATTTTTTTTATTCTCAATAGTTTAAAAGATGGTTCTCTATGGACATCTGGTTCCTCCTCCCTGATACACATGGTGTCTTATTTATCTGGTGGTTGCTTTTAAAATGTTCTCTTTATATTTGTTTTTAAAAGTTTGACTATGCTGCACTTAAGTGTGAATTTCTTTTTTTTTTTTTTTTATTTTCCTTGGTGTTTCCTTTGCCTTTTTGTTTGTAAGTTGAGATTTTTTAAATCAAGTTTTGAAAGTTTTGGGCCATTATTTCTTTAAGTATTTTCTGCCAAGTCTTTTACATCTTCTCATTCTAGAATTCAAATGATAGAAGTGTTTACTAATTTAATATATTCCCATAGGACTCTAGTCCCTTATTTAGATTTTTTCCTAATCTTATATTCCTTGTGTACTTTTATTTGGATAATTACTACTGATACATCTTTATGTTCAACAATAGTTTCTTCTGCTTTTATTCTATCTACTGTTAAAATAATCTAATACATTTTATGTCTTATACTGTACTTTTCAATTCAAAAACATCAATTTGATTATACATTTATTTGACATGTCTTCTAGAATCATTCATATTTTTTCATTTTATACCATAAATTATTTAGCACTTTTATAACAGTCATCTTAAAATCTTTGATGACTAATTACACCATCTGAATTATCTGTGATTTTCTTTCTATTGGCTAATTTTCCTCCTGATTATGGGCTATATTTTCCAACTTCTTCATATCTTTCACAGGGCAGCATAACATGTGTTGTGTCTAAAAGAATAAATGGAAACTAAATTGTTATGCCTCTATCTCTGAGATGTGCAATCTTATTCTTTAATCAAGCAGCTAAGATGAGAGGCTTCTCTGTTAGATTCCACCAAGACCTGCATTGAATATATATTTTTAAATTTTATTTAAATTTTTTTCAGTGTTCCAAAATTCATTGTTCATACACCACACCCAGTGCTCCATGCAATATGTGCCCTCCTCAATACCCACCACGAGGCTCACCCATCCCCCATCCTCCTCTCTTCCAAAAACCCTCAGTTTCTCAGAGTCCATCGTCTCTCATGGTTTGTCTCCTCCTTCCAATTTCCCTCAATTCACTTTTCCTTTCCTTCTCCTAATGTCCTCCATGTTATTCCTTATGCTCCACAAGTAAGTGAAACCATATGGTAATTGACTTTCTCTGCTTGACTTATTTCACTCAGCATAATTTCCTCCAGTCCCGTCCATATTGCTACACGAGTTGGGTATTCATCCTTTCTGATGGAGGTGTAATATTCCATTAGATGTATGGACCATATCTTCTTTATCCATTCATCTGTTGAAGGGCATCTTGACTCTTTCCACAGTTTGGCAATTGTGGACATTGCTGCTATGAACATTGAGGTACATATGTCCCCTCTTTTCACTACAACTGTATCTACGGGGTAAATACCCAGTAGTGCAATTTCACGGTCATAAGGTAGCTCTATTTTTAATTTCTTGAGGAATCTCCACACTGTTTTCCAAAGTGGCTTTACGAACTTGCATTCCCACAAACAGTGTAAGAGGGTTCCCCTTTCTTCACATCTTCTCCAGCACTTGTTGTGTCTTGTTTTGTCAATTTTGGCTATTCTAACTGGTATAAGATGGTATCTCAATGTGGTTTTGATTTGAATCTCCCTGATGGCTAATGGTGATGAACATTTTTTTCATGTGTTTGTTAGCCTTTGGACAAGTGTCTGTTCATGTCTTCTGCCCATTTTTTGACATGATTATCTGCTTTTTGAGTGTTGAATTTGAGGAGTTGTTTGTAGATCTTGGGTATCAAACCTTTGTCTATAGTGTCATTTGGGAATATCTTCTCCCATTCCGTGCGTTGCCTTTTTGTTTTGTTGACTATTTCCTCTGCTGTGTAGAAGCTTTTGATCTTGATGAAGTCCCAAAAGTTTACTTGTGTTTTTGTTTCCTTTGCTTTAGGAACATGTCTTGAAAGAAATTGCTGTGGCTGATGTTGAAGAGGTTACTGCCTATGTTCTCCTCTAGGATTCTGATAGATTCCTGCCTCACATTGAGTCTTTTATCCATTTTGAGTTTATCTTTGGGTATGCTGTAAGGGAAAGGTCAAGTTTCATTCATAGACAGCTGCCTGATTTCAAGCTTTACTACAAAGTTGTGAACACCAAGACAGCATGGTACTGGCACAGAAACAGACACTTAGACTAGTGGAACAGAGTAGAGAGTCCAGATATGGACCTGTAGCTCTATGGTCAAATAATGTTTGACAAAGCAGGAAAAAATATCCAGTGGAAAAAGACAGTCTCTTCAATAAATGGTGCTGGGAAAATTGGGCAGGTATGTATAAAGATTATACTTTACCTCTAAGCTTAACTCCCACTTTCAGGACAACAGCCTAAGAGGGGCTAATCCTTTGATATTTTCAGGATTTGCACTGTAAGTAGTTCAGAGTTCAGGGTTAGTTGGTTTTGGTTCATTTCTGTATTATATTTCAGCAAACCCTGGAATCTGAAGACTGTGAATCAATACACACACTGTTTTTGAGGCCTCATTCATTTCTAGTTATGTCATTTTTTCTGCCATTTCCTCATCAATACTTCTGGGGGAGGGAATTATTGAGATGAAATATTTATTTTTGCATTTGGAGTTTTTCCAGATAACAATTTCTCTTGCCACCATTGCTGTCATGTAAAATTCACCCTATTTCTCCTTATAAAGTCTATCCATCTAAGGCATGACTCCCATCTGCACACTTGCATTCACACCAGACACTTGTCACTATTGTGACAAGGATGATGCATCTGTACTTCTTTGGCCACATATGAAGATTTCATCCCTTTTTGGTATTAATTTATTATGGCACTTTCTAACAGATGTTTATTAATAACTTTTTTTTAAAGAAAAGTGTGCTTTATATCTTATCATTTTTTTTCTTGTTCTTAACATATGTGATATGTTCTTCCTTATCCTACTATATCTTAATCCAAAGTGAAACTCTCCACAATCATTTATTCCTTGGTCTTTTCTACTATCCTACCAAAGTGATTTATCTCATCTAATCTTTCTCTTTCTTTCACAAAACAACACATTTACAACAATACAACCAAAGCCATCTTAAAAAAAAAAAAAAGCATAAGCCTGTTTATGTTCCCTAGTGAGTAAGTGCTTTATTTTGGTATGGGAATCATAAGATGCTTCCTCTCTGGAATCCTTCAGGCAAATGCCACTTCATAATGAGACTTTCTTTAGTTATCAGTTTATCTTCTAAAGTAACTGCAGCCTGTAGACATTAGGATTTAAAACTGACAGATGAACTTGATTATTCTTCAATTGTTTGATAGTTGGTGTATTAGTCAGCTCAGGCTGCAAAAAAAAAAAAAAATCACAGACTGGTGGCTTAAACAGAAGAAATTTATTTTCTCACAGCTCTGGAAGCTAGAAGTCCATGGTCAAAGTGCTGGCAAATTTGATTTCTAGTGAGGGTTTCTTCTTTGCTTGTAGGTGGTTATCTTTTTGCTGTGTCTTCACATGACCTTTCTTCATGAGCACTTGTAGAGAGCGAGCTCTGGTGTGTCTTCCTCTTCTTAAAAGAATACCAGCCCTATCAAATTAGGGCTCTACCATTATGACTTCATTTATCCTCAGTTACCTTCATAAAGGCCTTATTCCCAAGTATAGTCATTTTAGGTGTTAGAACTTCAACATATGAATTTTGGGGCAACACACAATTCACAGCAGTTGATTTCAATGTAATATCTAAAATGCAAACGTATATTTGACTTTTATCTGTGCATTTTATTTGTTTATTTGTGTATTACTTATGCCTGGTTAGTCAGGAATTTGAAGGCTTGGCCATGCTCAGTTTTCTGGATTAGTACTGCACAGCCTCAGAAAGAAAGGATCTGTAGTCTTTTCTTCAAACTATCTTGAAGCAACAGGATGAACATTCAGTGAGCTCCGTCACTGAGTCTCACTGTGATTTACATGTAATCAAATGAAGCAGGACAGGCTCAATCTCATGGTGACCTCTGAATGGTAAGGATGAATCAACCCTCCTTCTCTATTATTGGTGTATGTGGAAGCCTACCTAGAGTAGGAAGGAGCTCTAACTCTTAACTCTCTTGAATAAATCCTTCCATTTGTTTCCATTTTGTCTATTTTGGATAGAAGGTAGTCCTAAAGCCTACTTTTATTTTATGCATAGGTAGTTGTCATTGTGACAGAGACCCAACATCCATTCTACCATCAGTGTGTCTAAGCCAATTATAATTCTGTCTCCTTCCTTGATTTTATCCAACCTCAAATATCCATGTGCTTCAGATCTGGCCTTTGGGATATAAAAAGAAGTCTCCTGGTTAGGTTATTGGAATTAGGTTATCATTCTTAAGAGAGCCAAAAGAACACGTGTATGAGATCTTGACTGAATATGAGGCCAGCAGCCATTTTATTTTTGCCAGTTTGATTATGAAACTATCACTGAGAGTAGCAGAGCAGAGTGATAGAATGAACCTTTCCCTGATAAGTTTTTGAGCCACTGAGTTGGTCAGTCTTATAGCTTACTCTACCTCTGGGTCTCCAGTTATGAGTGACATAACAAATTTCATGACTTCTGTTACTTGCAGACTATGTCTCCAAAATAAGATACCATAAATGGTGAGTCTGTCATGTATATATGTCAACTCATTTGGAAGCTAAAAAAAAATCCTGCTTTTACCATCACCTCTAGAAATAGAAACATTATTTCTTCATCAGACTGTATCCTAAAGGACATTCTCTGCTCAAAGGATTTTCTTTATATGGCCCATAAAGTCCAGCATAGCTTTGACCCTGATCCCTATTTTTCATATGTGGTAAAGAGCCACAAAAGCCTTTATTTAATTTCTCCAGTGAATCTGGCTGTGTTCTACAGTAGTACCTATTCACAAGCTGTTTCTTCCCCTTTCATGGCCCTCCTTCCTGATTCATTTAGTTAACAGTTAGTCATTTTTAAATTCTATGACAAACTTTCTCCGTGATAATTCCCTGCACCAGGCGAACCTCCCTTATTCCATATCCTTATAGCTTCCTGGAAATCGCCCTGTTAGTCCCTTCTGAGTTTGTAGCTATACATTTGTATAATTATTTCTACATTTAATTTGCATCATAATTATGTTTTAATCCTCAAAAGGTGACTCTTCTTGGGAATATATACTCCATACACAGTGTCTTTGTTACTTTGCTCTGGTTGCCATAGACTGAGTGGTTTAAGCAACAGAAATTTATTTCTCCCAGTTTTAGGGGCTAGAAATCCAAGATCAAGGTTTTGGCAGTTTTGCTTTTTTTTTTTTTTCCTGAAGCATCTTTCCTTGTCTTGTAGATGACTACTTTCTTGCTGTGTCCTTCTAGGGTCTTTCCTCTGTGTGTATACATCCCTGGTGTATGTGTGTGTGTGTGTGTGTGTGTGTGTGTGTCCAAATTTTCTCTTTTTAGAAGAATACCAGTTATATTGGATTAGGGCTCACCCTAAAGGCCTTGTTTTAATTTAATCACCCATTTAAAGAATTTATCTCCAAATACATTATATCCTGAGATACTAAGGGATAGGGATTCAGCATATAAATTTTGGAGTAATACAGTTCAGTCAGTCCATAACAGTGCCTAATATAGTGCTGGTCATAGGAAGAATTAATCTTGTCATATTGCACATATGAACATAGAGTCATATTGAACAGTATGACTACAAAGGCAGAGATTGGACTGATGCTATAAGCCAAGGAATACTAATTGCAACCAGAAGTGGGAAGAGGCAAGGAACAGAGACTGCCCCCACAGCCTAAGAGGGAATTTGGCCTTGCTACATGATTTGAGGCCAGTGGAACTGATTTCACACTTCTTGCTTTCAGAATTGTGGGAGAATAAATTTCTATTGTCTTAAGCCACACACAAAAACACTATTTGTTGAAGGAATAAATACAGGAATGGATTTTTCCATGTATAACATAATTAAAGCTAACTACCATGCTCATTTCTTGCCTCTGGTCTGTAAGTATGCATTCCTCTCTCAGTGAAAAATCTAGACAAGGCAAAATAGTTCACTTATTATTTGCCTTTCAGTAGAGTGTGATTCAAAGTTTTCATATATGACTTCAAACTCTATGATCTTTCCCACCTTTAGATGAACACAATTGAAATGAGGTATGTGAATGGCTGGTAAAAAAACAAACAAATAGTAGTGCCTGGGTAGCTCAGTGGGTTAAGCCTCTGCCTAAAGCTCAGGTCCTGATCTCAGAGTCCTGGGATGGAGCCCGAGCCCCGCATCAGGCTCTCTCCTCAGCAGGGAGCCTACTTCCCCCTCTCTGCCTACCTCTCTGCCTACTTGTGATCTCTCTCTCTGTCAAATACTGGCTCAGGTACTGGATGTAAAAAGTGAATGATTTATAATACTTTCTTTTAAGACATAGCCTGATGAACAAGACAGACAAGTAAAGAGGAAAATACATCTAAGTACTTTTTTTTTAATGCTGAGAAAAATAGAAATTACAGGATATCATGGAAATACTAGAAAGACTACCTGACCAATCTGGGACATTTCTGTTGTGACTATTTGGATTACAAGTGATAGAAAACCCACTTTGAACTGTCTTTTATTTTTTTTCTTCTTTAAATGGGTTTATTTGATTCAGAATCTGAAAATTCCAGAAGTACAGTGCTTTTGAAAACTTGGATTCAGGGCTCAGAGAGTGCCATTGTCCTGAATTTCTGTCTTTTGGTTTTGCTCAGTTGTTTTTCATTTGTTAGCTTCTCTTCATACTTCAGGAGGTGGACTCTTGCAACAGCAATCCTAATCTCATGGACTCTTGCTTACAAGTCCGGGAAAGAAAGGCTCTCTTCTATAGCAGCCATCACCAACACCAGATTATTCTTATGGAATTAGCTCATGTTACATGTCTGCCACTCAACTATTAACTCTGGCCTGGGTCATCTAATGAACTGACTCAATTAGTAACCACTTACTAAAAGGGCTGAAAATGGAAAGGTATTGAAATCCCAATGAAAACTTTAAGAATGTTCATCCATCCATTCCTTAGGTCTATATTGAGCACCTATTCTGACCAGGATCCATTCTAGGTGTGACAATAGAAGCCAAATAGAATCTCTGATCTCATGAAACTTATATTCTACTGGGGCAATGATAAATAAATAAAAATATACATAAATAAATATGAAATACACCAGACAGACATAAATATTATGGAGAAAAATAGAGGTGGGCAAGAGGTACAGGGAGTATAGTGGTATTGGCAGAGAATTTGCTGCTTAAGAGAATGGCCAGGAATGCTTGTTCTGAAAAGGAAATCTGAAGTGAGCATCCATTCATGAGCTATTTGAGTGAGGAAGAGTGGTGCAAAGAGAAGAATGATCAAGGCCATGACCTGGGATCTTGTTTGCTATCTTTGATTTGTGTTTTAAAAGTATAATACTTGCAATTATCATAACCTGTAGATAGATAATGGTGTAGGTGGACCAATTTACAGACTACTAACATAATCCAAGCAAGAGATCATCTTGGCAAATAACACCTTGGCCTATAGTGTTATTGGTCAAAATATAGAAAAGGTGTCTGATACAGGGTACATTTTGAAAGCCAAGCTCACAAGGACTTAATGACAGATATGAGGTGTGTGAGTAAAAAAAGGAGTTATGGATGATTCCACACTTTTTTTCCCCATCCAACTGGGAAAAAAAAAAAAATGGGACTGTGGTTTTTATTTTGTTTTGTTTTGCTGAATGGGCACTATTGCAGGAAAGACAGGCTTTGGGGAGAGTATCAGAAGCCTAGTTTCAGACATGCTAATTTTGAAATGTTACTAGCAATTCAACAGAAATACCCAGTGGGTTGTTGGAGATGTTGGTCCTGACTGTGAAGCAGAGTCCTGGATGGGTTTCAAAGTTTGTGCATTGTAGCACATAGGTGTTAGTTAAGCCAAGAGACTTGATAAGATCCCTTAAAGAGTAAATATAGATGGGAAAGAGAAGAGGAATGAGAACTGAGGCCTGGAAACTAACAGTAAGAAGACAAGTTGAGGAGAAGGACCTGCAAAAGGATCCTGTGAAGAAGGATTGGCTTGAGAGTAGAAGGAGGAGAAAGAAAGTGTGGCATTTAAAATTCTAAACAAAGAAAAACCTTTTAGAATGTAGGAGTGATCAGTTGGGCCAAATTTTTCTGATAGGTTCAGTATGATAAGAATGGAGAATTGACATTTGTATTTAGCAATAGGTAAGTCTTCAGTAATGAAGGACAAATGATTGTTTAGTAGAATCAATGAATTAATGATTGCCTGATTAAATACAATTGTGGGAATAATAACTCATTTGCAGGGATTTAAGGGAGCAATGGGAGGGAGGAATTTAGATAATGCACATAGAACACATTTTTAAGGAGGTTTTTGTTTTTGTTTTTTGTAAAGAGAAGCAGAAAACTGTGGCAGTTGGAGACAAAAGAGGTGGCATAAAATGGTTATTATTTAAAAGGGCCAAAATAATGTGTTTTATGCTTATACAAATAATCCAATAAATAAGGAAAATTTGATGATTGCACAGAGAGGAAACTAGTTGATGGAGCATTGTCTTTAAGAAGGCAGGAGGCAATGGATAGATCCAAGAGTTGACTTAGATAAGAATATGAATAGTTCTTCTGTAATAATATGCACAAAGGACAAGGCAGAATAAATGGGCAGAGATGTAGGTAGGTGGATGAATGTGTGGCTGGGAGCCTGGAAGTTTCATGCTCATTGCTTCAGTATTTGTACTGCTGTAGAAACACAGTCATGGAATAATAACAAAGATACGGAAATACAGACTTGTAGAAGAGACAAGAGGTTGTAGAAGAGACAGAAAAGTATGCAATTGTCCACTGGGGAGTGGGACAATGACTGACCCCAGCAAATAGAACAGTATCATTGGGTATCTGTGAGAGCCCTATTGGTCCACAAATACTTCAATCAGCACAGCTGAGTTTTCCTCCAGGGATTTTCAGGTAGGAAAAGGCAAATATAGAGTGGTAGAAAATTGGATTTAACCAGCAGTAGAGTTCTCCAAGTACTAAGAATGCAGAGATTGGTGGGGCAAGTTTGGTGCATGCAAATGAGTGACTATAATTTTTTACATGGTCAATGGAATATAATCTGAGTCAATGTAATATAAAGTGAGGACATGGGTTTTTTTTTTTTTTTTTTGAAGAAAGGGGCATGTATTCGGGGAAGAGCAAATTTCTATGGCAAAACTGACCTTTCCAGACTTTGCATCCAATGTTATCATATGATACTAAAGTTCAGCAGTAGACTGACACACATAGACATATATCATATTAAATCTGAATATTTCTAAATTATATAAAAATATAACTCTATAATGCCTTAAAACAACTGAGAGTAGTCAAGATTGAAACATTTGTTCATTAATTTCTTCAAAGTCATAGCAGCATGAATAACAAGAATGTTAAAATAGTGTGCACTTTTAGAACAACTGATTTTTGAGAATAAGCACTTTATCTTGCAAAGAACCACACTAAATTTGGTGCAGATACAATAAATCCAACTGTAAGGGTTTTACGGATTTTATTCTGGAACAGTAAGGAAAATAACCAATATCCATAGAACATAGTGGAAAGTGATGCATGTTGATAAGGAGGTCCAGATAAAATGATCTGATGATTCAGAGGAATGAAGGTATCAATCAGAAAAAGAGAGGGCGAGAAAGAGAGAGAGAGAGAGGGAGAGACAATGATACAACCTCATGGTATGAAATTTAATCATTTTCTGAATAATCTTGTTTCAAACAAATTAAATTTAGATTTGACTAGAGAACCTGGAGATTGTAAAAGTTGGCCACCTCATTACTTTTTTCCAACTTCTTTCTAGTTTTTCTTCTTGGACTGAAGAAGCTAAAAAACTAAAATTTCCTCAGACTAATTTTCACCAAGTTTCTGTATGTCTATTAACCCAACACAACTGCATAGGAAATGAATACAAACCTAAGGTGGAGAGAGAAGCTGGTGGTGGGGCATCCATCTTGCTTGTGTGGCTGGCGGAGGCACCATGGTTCAGGAGCTGGAAGCTATCACATCAGTGTCCTGATATAGCAGCTTCCTTCTTGGGAAGCCCCTGATGTTAGGAGAGGCAGAAACAGTACTTTCTTGATTTGTTGTCACTTTGAGGGTTGTTCCTTTTATCTGTTTTATCTTGCTTCCCGAGAAAGTCATTCAACACCTCATAATAAATCTCTCTCTGTTCAAACTAGATCAGATGGATTCTGTCTTTTGCATCAGAACCTCAATGGAAAAAGAGAAACAGGCTTCGAGAGCCAGAAACTTGATCTGACCAAGGAGTGCCTCACACATCACAATCACCTTGAATCTATGCTGGACAATCACATTCCTGGGATACATTCTGTGACTGAAGCAAAAGTGATCAAGGAATCTCTATTTTTAACTAATGCCCACATGTGATTCTGATGTTGCCAATTCCTAGAGCAGCAAAAATTTGGTGTCCCTTGATTCAGAGAAATTATTCAGAGGTCTTCATAAAATTTAGTATGAAAAATGTGCTTTCAATTTTTCTGTGGTGTGGGTTGATTGAATTCGTAGATGACAAAGAATAATTTATTGGCAATTCCCAGATCTCTGGCAATAATAAGTTTAGTGATATCCCAACTCATTGACCACAGAGATGTGTCCGTGCACTCACAAACTCACACACACCTCAGACACCTTTTAATATTTGTTTTAAGATAGTTAGATAGATACTTATAATAAGATAGTTTTAAGGTAGTTAGATAGAATGTATGGTATTAGATAGTGCTTTGTGCCAGACATACAGGTAAAGGAAAGGAAGATTTTTGTTTTGTTTTTACACTAAGGAAATTTCATCCTCTTATGAAGAACAGTATGTTGAAAAAATTTATAATATTCCAATCTGTCTCTTTGGACATTTACAGTTCTCTTCCCCCAATATTTTCTTTTAAGAGTGGCTTTTTAGGAGTCCATTTTTCTTTAATTGAAAAATTTCACTCATCTTGCAGGTTGGGCACCTGGCTAGGTCAGCTGGCAGAACATGTGACTCTTGATGTAAAGTTTGTGAGGTCAAGCCCACATTGGGTATGGAGCCTACTTAAAAGAAGGAGGAGGAGGAGGAAGAGAAGAAGAAAAAGAAGAAGGAGGAGGTAGGAGGACAAGGAGGAGGAGGGGGAGGGGGAGGAAGGAGAGGAGGAGGAAGGAGAAGAAGAGGAAGAAGATGAAGAATGGGAATAAGGAGAAGAAAAATAATTAATCATAATTTTAGATGTCCCTGGAAATCTAAAAATATATATATATTCACCATTAAATAATTACTGAACAGATAAAACTTTTCCTGTTTGCCTCCTTGTTCACATATAATGCTGTATTACCTTTTATCACATTTTCCATTCTTTTCTATAATTAATTCTATATAATAAAATGTCCCATTTACTGAGCATTTATTATGTTCTAGGCAATTTTCTAAACAAATTAAGTGTATTAAATACTTTTTACATACATCAATACTGTGGGTATGTTTCCATTACCAGCTCCATATTATAAATGGGAAAACTGAGTTTCAGAAGTTAAAGTGAGAACATTTTTCAAGAAAGTACAGATTCAGTGCCTATGATATCATGTCTCATTAGTATTGTTGTATTTATATAATTGTCTTTTCAATATATATCCTACAGCAAGGAACTTAAGCATGTATTATATAATAAGATTTGACCATCTTTTTACTGAAGATTATTTATCTTCTCACCTCTGTCTTCCTAGATGCATTCTGTTGCAGAAAGATTTCAGTTTAGTGCAGTTATAATAAAAACTAATAAAAGCACATTCTAGTTATGTTTCAAAATGCAAAGTTGATTAAAAATAAGAATATTTATACATAGTAAAACTGACAAAATTATATATATTTTTTGAAGTTATTGAAACTTAAGGAATGAAATTATGTCTTTTGTGCATGCTTCTGAATAAAATAAAGTTACTAGTTAGAATTTTAATAAATTAAAATGTTATATTAGTATCCAAAGATACTATAAATATAAATATAAACTTTTAGAATCAAAATGGATATACAAAAACCCAAAAATTTGGTGATGTGATCATTTCATACCAATAGTTTTGCCTGTCATGGGAGGGAAAAAAACCTAACAATTTCAGAATTACAATTATTTTCTATTATTATAACAGAATTTCAATGGACAGATTTCCTTTCTTTTTATCTACCCAAATGTATGAAAACTGTATGCATATAAACACTCTGATTCTATCCTTAGCAAACTTATAATATTCATGAGTCTAAAATCACTCTTCTTCATGTTTAGTCCAATAATGCCTCTTGTTCTCTCAAAGAAAGCGTCATATCCCCCAGATGTAAACATTGCTTTAAGAGCCAATGCCATATGCTGACAGATGGCATCCCATCTGTGGATCAGTTATTAAAAATAAATTTCTTGGCTGTGTTCAATAAATATAAGATATTCTTATCCATTTTTTTCCAGAAATGTTTAGTTTTCAACCATAGGTTTAGCAAACCAAACCACAAAGCTCAATCCTATATAATAACTTGAGTAACAAAATAAGTTTTATGTCAGACTAAATCTATATATTTAGGCTAAGATGTTCAGAAGAGAAAACTGTAGAGAAAGATAAATGCAAACTTATTTCTCTAAGTATTAGACTTTTCATTTGGCTCAGCTATTAGAGAAGAAATTTTAAAAAAAAGTTCTCTCTTCTAGGAATTAAGCATTGGTGGATAGGGAACATGAAATCCAAACTTCTTGAAATGTTTTACACATTGCTCATATTCCAAAATACTTGTCAGTAGTTCCTTTGTTGCTATGTCTTATCCCTTCAAATTAGTTATTTCTTTTTTTCATGTTTCATTGTCAAACAAGACTTTGAAGGGAAATGTAAGTAATATATTTCTTCTTGTCATAAAGTGACAGAATTTTTTTTTTTTTTTGGATAGATAGTAAAGGAAGAAAGGCAATGTACATTCTCACAATGAATAATAAGGTAGGTTCCGTAGACAGAACTTTGATAACTGGTGATGTTAGAAGGAAGAGACGGGTAGGCAAAGCAAGTGAGAATCATGTTTGAAAACTTAAAAAAAGAAAAAATCAAGATCTTGGGTGTGAAGGCCTTTGATACCCATATCCATGTTTCTCCTCCCCTGTAGTATCTTGGTCTTGGTAAATGAAATTGGATATTCTTTTGTCCTTCCCTTTCTTTCTCTTTCTTACTCTCCATCCCTTTTCCTTTTCTACTGTCTTCCTTCTCAGAAGCAATATGCTACTATAACTTCTAAGGTATATTTGTCATTCAATCATTGTTCAATAAAGTTTGCCAATAATTTTTGCTCAGAAGGCCCACAGCATGCAGAAACATGAAAATATTCATTGGAAGTTGTCTTCCAACAAATTAGAAAATGATTAATTAACACCAATAGGATGGTGGCCAGTAGTGAATCCGAAACTAAAATCTAGTCTTCCAACTTCCCATTTCATGATCTTGACATTCTATCATGCATGTATTACGTGTCCTTACAAGAGACTGAGAGAATCAGTGACTGAGGGAACTAAGAGTTTTGGAATAATATCTCTTATCATTCCTACCAGTTTGGAGCTAATATATCAGAAGCTAGCAGACTCAGGTAGGGGAATAAGGGAAAGTGGCTAACTGCAGCTGAAGCTATACTTTGAAAATATTAAACATTAATACATATATTAAAGCATATATAAGGAGAACAAAGCAAGGGTCCATGCATGATCATGATTAGGATTAGGATTAATTTTAAACTCCAAACAGATAAGGCAGTATAAAATGCCATATATGAGATATGCCAATCTCACTTACAAACATGGTAGGAAACTCCCTAAATAATGTTAGAAGATTGTGGTAGGCATTTTAAAATGGCCCACAAGATGCTACTCTGGTTTTAATTTCTCCCCATGAGTGTGAGTAGATTCTGTGAATATAATGAGTTATCACTCCCATGCTTATATAACAACATATGGCTATGATAACAGAATTTTGCAGATATAATTGAAGTCCTTAATCAATTTACTTTGAGTTAATCAAAAGACATATTCCAGGTGGATCTGATCTAATCAGGTGAGCTCTTCCATGAGAGAGTCTCTGGCTGGCTTAGAGTAAGTCTCTAAGAGCTGAAAGTGGCTGGAGCCAACATATAAGGAAAAAAAATGAGATATCACTCTTATAACCAGAGAAACGAATTCTAGCAACATCCAAGGAACTTGAGGACCCTGAATCCGAGCTGAGATAATCACTCCTTGACTTCTACCTGGTAAGACCCTGAGCAGAGAGACCAACTCAAATCTGAACTAACAGAAATGGAAACTATGATATAATAAATTGTGTTACTTAAAGCCACTATGTGTGTGGTCATTTGTTATGCAGTACTAGAAAGCTAATAAACAAACCAAATCCAGAGTATATTTGAGAATAAAATTTATTATTTTATATTTTAATATATATTATAATATATAAAATAGTATTTTATATTTTAATATATATTAAAAAATGTAATTATATATTTTAATATAATCACAAAGGGTAATAACTGATCAGTATTAGAAGATATATTCATATAACATCATATTAAATTAAAAGAGAAAAAATCATGTAGTCATCTCATAAATGCAGAAAAAATTGATAATCTGTGGCTACCCATGATAAAACTCTTTAACACCTGGAACAGAAGAGAGGATACCCCTATTTCTATCTCTATTCAAATTGTAGTAGACAAATTAGTGAATATATTAAAAAAAGGTAAAGAAATCACAGATGTAATGTTTCAAATAAGAAAATATGAAATTATTGTTTGCAAACTATATGATTGTTAAATCAGAAATCTATACAATTTAATGGATAAATGATTATAATTAATAAAATAATCCAGCAAGTTTAGAGAATATAAGAACAATATACAAAAATCTCTTGTGATTCTATGCACAAGTAATATACAGTTACAAAAGTTACAAAATGTAAGAAATAAACCACATCATTTACAATAACAACAAAATCATAAGGGTGTGAGGAATAAAACTAATCAAATATAAAAATGTAAGGCACCTGGGTGGCTCAGTGGGTTAAAGCCTCTGCCTTCAGCTCGGGTCATGCTCCCAGGGTCCTGGGATGGAGCCCTGCATCAGGCTCTCTGCTCAGCGGGGAGCCTGCTTCCCTTTCTCTCTCTGCTTGCCTCTCTGCCTACTTGTGATTTCTCTCTGTCAAATAAATAAATAAAATCTTAAAAAAAATGTAAGACAAAATCCTATGTAAATGGAGTTAGACCATTTTCTTAGGAGAAAATTCTCAAAATTATTAACATGACATTTATCCTCTAATTAACCTATAGATCATTTCAGTTTCAATTGTTTCTCATGAAATTTGAAAAAGTGATGATTATAAATTTCAAATATAAGGGTAAGGGCCTAAAACTTGATAAAAAAAATCCTTAAGGAAAATGAGGGAGGAAATAGCTCATTAGATCCTACATTGTTAAAAACTAAATAATTAAAGTAAACTGCTCTTTGTGCAGGTGTAGAAAAACAGAGGAAATAAAACAGTTTTAAAGACCCCAAATTTATATGAATGTTTGGTACATGAATTAAAAAATAACATTAGAAGGGGCCAATAATTCATAAATAATGCCGAGCCAACTGACTATTTAAATAAAACATTAAGCCAAATTCTCACATCACTCCAGGCACACAAATATATTTCATATGCATTAAAAGTCAAGTTGTGAGAATCAAAATGTTAAAAAAAATTGGGATGCAATTCAGAGGTTATATTTATGTCATTAGAATGAGAAATGATTTTGAAGAAAAACTAAATTATAACTATAAAGTAATAGACTGGTATTTTGATTACATTAAAGTAACAACAACTCTAATAAACTGTTTAGCAATGAAACACATCATGAAGTTTAAAGAAATGCTACAGAGGCTTGTAATGTGCATAGTTAAGATTAGTAACAATAATATATAAAGAATTTCCACCAATCAAAATGAAAAAGAACACCACTACCCCTCCTCACAAGAAAAGGGCTTCCCATAATATACAAGAAAGAAACAGGAATAATAAACCAAAGGCCAATAAACCATTTTTGTGAATAGAAAGATGCTCAGCCTCACTAATAATGAGCAAAATTAAAATTAAGTAAATAATTCATTACCCAATAGATGGTGAAAATTAAGAAGTCTGATAGCTTCAAATTCTATCAAAGATATGGGTACACAAAAGCTACTATATCTTGTGGCATGAGTGTAAATTGGTAACAATTCTTTTTCAAAACCTAGGAGGGAGATTTGGTGATGCCCATAACCTACTCAGGCAGACTGATTTCACTTCCAGATATCTAAGGTAGAGAAACTCTCACTCACATGTGTACAGAGAATATGTATAAAGATATCCATTGTAATACTGCCTGTTAAAAATAATGTAACAATATTACACAGGGCAAAAGGATACATGTCAAAAACTTGGGCTAAGAAAGAAGTAACCAAATGATTCTTATGTATAAAACAATCACAAATGAATTATGAATGGATAAATGGGTGGTAAAATTACATAATTATACATGGGGCCAAGGCACACCCATTTAAAATAATGGTTACCTCTGAGAAGAAATGCTGGTTATGATAAGGATAGAGTGGAGCCTTTACTGTATCTGTAACATTGTGTTCCTTGAGAGAGATGTATGGAGTAGAGGAAGAAGGGAAGAGGAGAGGGACAAGCAGAAGGAGCAGAGTGGAAGGCAGACAGGAAAGATAGGTTAATGTGTATTTGTGTGTAGGTATCTCTGTTACTGGGTTGGTTTGTTTTTAACTTTTTGGAAAGGTAGCAAATTTCATGATTAAAATAAATTTTATAGTGACTTGAAGGGGAGAGAATCAGAAGAGTCAGGTTAGAAATGATATTTTCTTCTAGCAAATGTTAAAGAGCTTTTTGAGAAGGTAAGTGGCCTCCTTTATTGGCTTTCTAACATTGTAGGCCAAGACTCAAGGCAGAAAAGGCATTTTACCTATTGACCCAATATATCCAAAGGTTTTTTTACAAAGCACTAATTAGCCTTTATTATGCTAAACACTCTAGCTGTTCTTTTGTTCTGCTTTGCGCTGCTGTTTTCCAGTCTATATTACTCTATGCTGTGCATGCTATTCTGTCATGTTTTTCCCCATCTCTTATTTCTTTTTACGAAATGCCAATCCTGAACAATTATATTGACTTTGAGACCCACTGGTGGATTCTGGCCCAGAGTTTGAAATAGTGGTCTCATGCCAAGAAAAAGACATTTGAATTAGATCTGTAATTTAATTCTGACTTTGACATTGTCTGTGAAGTCTGTATAACTCAGTTAACTGTGTTGGCTCAGTTTCATCACAGAAGAAACAGAACTGACAGTCGCAAAGGGGCTCGTTCATTTGTTACTTACTGAGCATTTACCAAGTGCCAGATCTTTTTCAAATACTGAGGTCAAGATAGCTGATGTATATTGAGAATGCTTTTCATTAATGAAAGGACTATGCTATTTTCATTATTTTACAAAAAAAGAAAGAAAAAACACCAAAAAAACCCATTAGAGATTCAGCAAAATGTAGAATCACTCTCAATTAGAGGATTTTTATAAGACCTGGAAGTCTCAAATGTAGTCCTCTGGAGAATGTCAAACATACGGATATTGGAAATAAAATGTTTTACAGGAAAACTTTTCATGGGACGTATTAAATATGAATTGTACTCTTTAATGCTCTGGAGAATAAAAACATGGTAACACTTTCAAAAATTAAATTAAATGTTATTCCCAGCTCACCCTTGCTAGAAGGGGGAGCAATTTAACCTAATTTGGGCTTTAGAGGACCTCTTGACCTCACCTTTCACCTCCTCTAAGTCACATTCATGGTGAGGTATTTGTGGTGTTTAGAAAATAAGAGACTTTAGTCTTCCCTTCATTGTGTGTGCTGCTGAGGTGCCCTGGGGTCTTCTGCCAAAGTGGAACAGGAGACTTTTTCCTGGAGCTCCCAGCACTATGGTCCTTGGGTTCCCTAAACCTCAGTGTCTATAGAACAACTTATTAAAGACTTAAGGGTGGTATGGATCTTCACTCTGTAACCCCAACTGTTACCACCATAGGAAAAAACACACACAGGAACCAAATCTTTTTACCTCAATCTGCCTTGGAAGCTGCCTGCCGGCTCTTGGCAACCTAGCCTTCTCTCTCCAAACCCCAGGGCTTTTCTCCACCCTGAGCCTAGTATAATGTAGTTCTTATTGAACAAACCAAACCTCTTAAACATGGCTGGAGGGGAAATCACCAGCACATAGTATCCTGGAGTGTATGCAGGGGACGAATAGAAAAGTAATTCTTATAACAGGTATCTCCTGCTTTTGGAAAGGTCACATTCCACCACTTTACTTTTACAAGAGACCTACATTAGTCCCTGTTTTTGCTAACTGAAGGAAATCCACGTGATTTTCAGCTGTAGGAAAAAAGCCCTTGTTGAACTGGTATAGGTTTTTGGTAGAAGCAAAGTGGTGGAACTTTTGGGAAGTTGGGTTTATGCTTTGCTTTACAATTTTCAGCTTACAAAATTTTCAGAATGCTTTACTTGGGACAGCAATGAAAGCCTATGTTCCTGATTATTCCGCAGCTACAAAACATAGTACAAATTAATATCTCAATAAATTATTCTGAAACACTTGTGTGGATATAAGCTTAAAAGCCTATAGAAGACAGTGCTTCCAAATGCAACATTTGGGGAAGAATAATTTTTCCTTTTAAAAATGGTTTATTTTGCCATTTCTTTTTTTTTAATTTTTAAAAAATTTTAAAGATTTTATTTATTTATTTGACAGAGATCACAAGTAGGCAGAGAGGCAGGCAGAGAGAGAGAGGAGGAAGCAGGCTTCCCGCTGAGCAGAGAGCCTGATGTGGGGCTCGATCCCAGGACCCTGGGATCATGACCTGAGCCAAAGGCAGAGGCTTTAACCCACTGAGCCACCCAGGCACCCCTATTTTGCCATTTCTAATAATATCCTCTGATCTAACAAGAAACAGGGACTCAAATTAACATACTATTAATTGATGTATTTATTTATTAATTACTCAGATTGTGTTCCAACCTTCCATTTTGAAGTTGTCAATTTTTTTCTTTATATGTGTTGTGAATATTAGGTGGGTAAATACTGGAAATTTTTATATTTTCCTTGTAGTAATACATTTGATCAAAACTCAGAGCTCCTCCATCCATAATAATGTGCTTTATTTATTATATCTGTGGCAAATATAGGTATAGCAGCTGTCTTTTGGTTTACATTTACCTCTCTTTTCCAATCTTAGATATTTCAATGTGCTTTTCAATGTCCTTATATTTTAAGGATTTGCCTTGTAAATAACAACACATTTCTAAATCCAATGTGACAGCTTTGGCTACTAGTAAAAGGAGTCCACTCTTATTTTGATTATTGATTTACTTCTATTATTATACTTCATGCTTTGTAATTACTCTGATATTTTAATGTTCTCCATTTTCATTTTTCACTTCTATCACTGAAGTATTTTTCTATTCAATATTTTTCTCAACTAGTTGGCTGTTTCAACTTTATTTTTTGTCTACCTTACTAATTATAAGCTTACATAATAAACCCTTAGGTTAATCAGTATCTTTAGCCTTCTCCCAAATAATACAAGAAAGAGTGCATTAATTATAATCAAACTTTTCTTAGTTTTATTCATTTTCAGTTCCATTTTCTTAGTTTTCCTCTAAATTATTTATTTTATTATAATCTCAGCTGATGAGTGTTCATAATGCCACATATATAGGCATTTAGTTTTATACTTTTGTTTCTTACAATTTGCTCTTTATTTGTGTGTGTGTGTGGGGGGGTTCATTTCTCTCTTTTTAAAGCATATCCCTGTCAAAGAACTGTTCAAAAAACGATTTTAAAAATTTTCTCGAAAATAGTGAGCATGTGATAAAGTTTTATTTAACTCACTGGTAATGGTAGCATGACATAGCTGGTCCAAAGGACAAGTTTAGAAACACGGAGGTACAGAGGCTGTGAGGAGAGAAGAACACCCATGTAAGATGCTGTGTTACTTGAGCCAGAGCAACACACCATGGCTTCTGTCCTGTGTTCTCTAAAAAACAAAACGTCATCCTACCTTAACAGTTCTACAGGATTGTGAAATGTCTGAACCTTAATCAGTTTTGCAAACGGGATTACATTCTCTCAGAGAATCCGCTGACCATTAGGTAAGCTGGTTAGAAAATGCCCTGTTTTACTCATCATTAACAGCTCAGTCACTTGTTTTATTTCCAAAGCTTGGATAATTTCTTTCTTTCTTTCTTTCTTTCTTTCTTTCTTTCTTTCTTTCTTTCTTTCTTTCTTTCTTTCTTTCTTTTTCTTTCTTCTCCTTCCTTCCTTCCTTCCTTCCTTCCTTCCTTCCTTCCTTCCTTCCTTCCTTCCTTCCTTTCCTTCTTTCTTTCTCTCTCTCTCTTTCTTTCTTTCTTTCTTCTTTCATGTTTTTTATTGATGTTATAAGGGGGAGAATTCTGAATACTTTTTGTCCTCGTACTTAATGACTTACAGGGCATAAAACTGTAGATTTAGAGTTATTTTCTCTCATCCTTTAAAACATGTTCTACTAGTCTTGATGATCTTTTGGCTATCTGTTTGCTATTCTTTTGTAACAATTTGTTGCCCGTTTTTCTGGCTTCTTTTAAACTTAACTTCATTGTCTTTGGTGTTCTACAGTTTCAATATGTTTCTAGGTATTGGTTTCAATTTGTTTTATTGTGAGCCCAGTTATGGATTTAAAATGAAGTTTATTTTATATATGCCTGATATGTCTAGGTCTTTTTAAAATAGAGGATTTTTAGGATATATTGTCTACAACATTTCCAGAAATGGAAGTCCAGGCACCCATTCTCAGGACATTTGTTTTGCAACATTTACTAAAACAAAATGAAATTTTAAACCAAGAAGTCATTGGATCCTTAAAAAATATCAAACAAATACAATGACAAAACTCAGACTATAGAAGCAAAGGGGGGAATTCCAAGATAAGTATATGGCAGCTAGAAGGCAGTCTTGGTCATACTGCTTCACCTTTTCTGTGTTCTCCAACTGGAAAAGGAATAATAAGGATACAAAAGTAAATAGATAAGTATGGATAAACCATTGAGAGGGATAACCATTATGAAAATTATGGTGAGATATTATGTATGAGAAGTTATTTATAAACTCTGAAGACCTCCACAAAATGTTAGCTCTTCCTAGGTATTACATGACACAGTTTTTTCTTTTTACCTTGCATAAGAGGTCCAAACACACTCAAACTTAATTTTGTAAAGGAGGAAGAAAATTGCAGTTCTCCAGTAAGAAGTTAAATCGGTAGGGGGGGGGGAAACAAAGTTTAAGGGCAGTTTAATTTCCTGTAGACTAAGAGCAAATGTTGACAGAAGTTAAGTGTTGCTTTTGTCTTAATTTCAGAAAATGTTATTTTGCTCCTGAAAGAAAACCAGGAGAGAAGAATGAGTGGTGGAAAAGCTCTCTTTGGCTTGGTCATTGAAGGGCAGTTTCCAATCCTAGAAAGAGTTGAAGCAGTTCTTCTGTTTGATGTGCTTGCAGAGAAATTAAATGGAACACTGGTTGACCTTTTCAGTCTGAAAATATTTGAGTGTTTGCTAACCAATTTATTAACTAGTTTCACATCTGCTCCTAATGTGATTACATGTAGATTATTTTCATAGCTTCACCAAAGAGACATTAGATGGTGGTTTCTTTGCCAGGAAATTGAAGTTCAGCTTCTATTTGTAACTCTCAATGGAAGTTTGGTGTCAGAACCTCTAGAGCTTGATTGTTTTGACAAAACTCTATTATTCAAGTAGGAATCCCTTCTTCATGCAGACTCCCTGCAGAATCTATTGTCCCCCTACAGATTCAGAATTTTTGCTCCAGAACAGAGAACATAGATAAAACCTGGAGGTTGAAAGTTGTGTGTCTTTTGTTTGTTTGTTTGTTTGTTTTATTTTATTTCCTATTTATTTTGTTTTAGTTGTATTTTGTCACTACTTGCATCTGAGATGGTAAGAATTCTCTGGAAACAGCTTTTCAAGTAAAATCAGTGCTAGGTTTCTGCCTCCTGGACATAGAGTACTAGTTTGCTTTTTCCCTCTCCTGCTTACATGTTTCTCTTTTTTTTTTTTAATCAAGAAATTTCTCTAAAGATTAAAAAATTCTGAACTTGCAAAGGAAATTCTCATGGGCTTGAGAAGTGATGAAGATATAGTAATATCAAATAACTAACTGCTCCCACTAAGAACAGTGAATCAGAATCTCTCATATTATGGGACTCTTGGGCAGTTCGCCCACTGTGTCACCCATCTCGGGATGCCAGCCCAGGTGGTAGCTCTAATTACCCCCACTTTTTATTTCCTGGCAAAGAAAAATCTTTCTAATTATTTAATAATTCTGATTCATTCTGAAATAAATTGCAGCACATTATATTTTGCCATCAGTAAAGGCAATGTGTTAATTTCATTTTAATTGTCAGTAGTCAGGAGGCTGTTAAAAACCAATGAATATCACTGGGAGCAGAAACTTAGGGAACATGGATTGGAATCAAATGGTCAAATCCTTAAGGAATATATCAGTTTTTGAGTTTCATTGCATCCTTATTTAAAAATATATCATATTCTATAAATACATGAGGATAGATTACATATGGTTTTGGCCACCACTGTACTTTCAACCATTTACAGCTTGCCTGGTTGTAATAGAGTACATGTTCATTAGATATTAGTAAAATTCATTATCAAATGAATTTATGGATGTATCTAGATATGCATATGTTGAAAAGCATGAGATGTCAAAGGGAAAAGGTTTCTTCCACTTTCAGCTGAAGGGATTTTTATGCTTCCTAAATGCTTTAGGCTATGCAAAAATAAAATAACATTTAAAAAGTACAAACTCTCACCTGTACTTATCTATCCTAAACCATGGTAAAGCTAACAGTTTAAGATGAGGTTTGATGTAGCAAGGAAAATTGTGCCAACCATGCTCTTCTGAAGTGACACTTCTCCTAGTATATAGGTGGTTAATGTGATCTGATAGAGAAAAAGCATTTTTGAAAAGCATGGCTTGACTGTGCAGGTTTCCAGTGCAATTATTTGAAGAGATTTCAGTTTGAAGAAATTCATTCTGTAGTTGAGAGCTTTGGCAGAGCACATTTCATATAGAAGTATTTATATAAATCTGTTTCCATAGTATCTAGACTCTCTGAAGCCTTGTTTAGCAGAAGACAAGTGAGATATTCAAGAATATCCAGGTGATTTCAATCAGGATATATTCACTGAAGTCATTTGGCTAACACTGTGCTGTTTTTGGGAATCCAGGAGGATGAAGAAACAGAGGAAGATAAAGGTGTCTAACACAGGGACAGGGACCTGCAAAAAAACCAGAGTGTGGGAAAGAAGTGTCTGTTAAGAACTGCAACATGGAAGCTTAAATTCTACTGCCACAGAACTACCATCCGGGGAAGGGGCTGAACAAAATGTATGTGCTGGTGAGTTGGCAATCCAATGCAGAATATAGCACCATTTTCAGTTTGTGTGTGTGTGTGAATGGCTTTTTGTGTGAATAGCTTTTTGTGGGATTATACATGGAGATGGGGAATTTTCTGGACAGAGTGGCAGACAGAGCACAGGGAAGAGTAAAAAATAAATGCGTAGAAATGATAAGGGTATGGAGCATTTAACATAAATAAATAATTAAATAGATTTAATGCTTTTTTCATATAAGCAACTTATAAAAACAACTTAAACCCTTAGATTTTGTTTTCACTGACTGTGGCCATCATATTCCTACATTCAAATAGTGCAAATATTACCTCCATCCCATGAGACAAAGGTTTTAAGAAAGCACCAAGCTTGTCTCCATATATTTAAAACTTCAGAACAACCATGAGGACTTCAGAAGGGGAGGGTCCACTTCTTTTCTTGGTCCATGAAAAGATATTAAATTAGTGCTGATGTGTTTATGTTCTATTGAATATAAGTAGTGAAAACTGTCTAGTTTGCCTAAGTCCTAAATAGCTGGATGATATAGATATTTCTATCTATCTGTATCTCTATCTATCTATTTCTATGAATATACCTATATCATCATCCAGGATCCGCCCTCTGGAGCTGGAGACCCAAGATAGTTGGTGGTATAATTCAGCCCAATTTTTCAAAGATCTGCAAGCTACGGGAAGAGATGACATAAAACTTAATCTAAGGGCAGAAAATGAGATGAGCTGTTTCAGTTGAATCAGTGAGTCAGTGAAGCACCCCCCAAAAGAGGTGAACTCTTCCTTCTTCCACATTTTGTTCTATTCAGACCTTCAGTGGACTGAATGATGCCCACCCACATTAGACAGCACACTCTCTTTTAACTGAATCCACTGATCCAAATGCTAATCACATCTGGATGTAATCTTAGAGACATACAGAAATATGTTAATCTGGGCTCAATCTACTTGACACATAAAATGAATCACACGAAGGGAGAAGAAGGAGGACCTACTTAATTTTTGCTTTTTTGAATCCCTATGATTTTTAGTGGTAGATAAGGTATTTTCTCTACAGATAAAATATTTACATCATTGAGAGACCATACGCCTTACTTAAACATCACAGCTGACCACAGTGGAATTAGAACCGCATGAAAACTTCCGATCCTTCATTCAAAGCTTTTCCTGCTATCACTTTCCCTCATAGGCTGTGAGTTTATTAATGTTTGTATATTCTTTGAAGTGTCATCTGCCATCTGTGACTTATGTCTGGGTATATCACAGTCTGTATGACACCTTTGCTCAAAATGAGTCACTGCATTTTTGATTACTGTACACCAACTTGGCCCACAGCCATATTCCTTAGCATTTTACAACTATGCCACATTGCCTTATTCAGGGTTTCAAAAATTCAGGGAGAAGTTCCTAGCACAGAATTCCTTTTAGCCTTGTCTTTTAGCTCTGCAGTGGTACCTGCAGAATTCTAAAATTGCTGGGCAAAGCTTTTGTAAATAAAGTTTTCACTGAAGTCTCTCAAAACCTCTTACCTAGTTTCTCTTCCAGCTGTACAAATTATAAATCTTTTCCTGGTGTCCATGGCTTCCTGTGATCTGAACACAAGTAATTTTTATACCCCCTTTTTACCATTATGTTGCAATTTGAACCCTGTGTACCATTCAGATAACTCAGCTCCTGGTCATTCCACACATCTGCTATGTACTGCCCTTCCTCTGTGTCTTTCTTTATGTGCATTATCTCCTCTTCATCCCCAAGGCAACTTGCTTCTACCCACTGTTTGAGGCAATTTATCTTTATCCTTTTGATAGCTTTGGCCAAATACCCTGGAGCTATCCTTGATTTCTCTTCCATACCTCATATCAAATCGAACAGCATGTCCTGGTGACTTTACTTTCCAGAATTTGTCTAGAAACTAATACTTGTTCACTGCTTCCGCTGTGATTCTGATTCACTGTATCACTATTTCTTCAGCTGTATTTCCCAAGTCAGTCAAGTAACTGCTTTCTAAGCTTCAGACCTTGCCCACCTTCATTCAGTCTCTTAGGATGAAAGCCAGGATAATGGCATACCCTAGCAGTCCTCCACTCCCTGGAGGTCCAATATTTAAGATGGACTCCAAGGCTCTGAAACGCCTGGTTCTTATATCTTTCAAATTTTATCTTGTAAAACACTTCCTTTTAATCAATCTGCTCTAACCACATTGGCTTCCATTCTATTCAGGCATGTTCCAACCTTAGGGTCTTTGCACTTGTTGTTCCCTCTGCCTAAAATACTTACCCTCCAATATGAACACAGTTTATTCTTTTACCTCTATGACTTTCTAGTGTGGCATTCCTTATTTTAAAGTTACCTCCTGTCAGTACTTTCTATCTTCTTTCCCTGTCTTCCTTTTTTCCAGGCTACTTACTACAATCTAACTTTAAAAAATATATAATGTTTTTGTTTATTTTTAACAATCCCTGTAACACCATGTTAAATGCAATCCACCTAAGGCAATTTTTTTTTCTATTTTGCTCACTGCTCTTTCCCCAACATGTATCAGTCTATACCACATGTTAGAAAGTCAGTAAAAAGATGAATGAATGAATGAATGAATGAGTGAGATTTTTCTTCCAACCAAGAAGAAGTAACAGAGATTGGATTTACTGTCTTAGCTGAAACAAGAATAGAACAGAAAAAGATATGAAAAAGCAGTTTACCAGGCACCAGCCATGAAGGACAGTGATCCTTTAGAGACAGTAAACAAGTTTTACAATTTCCTCAATTTTCTGCCTTTGCAGTCTTGAGGCACAGTTCAGGGAAGAATATTATAAAAAGAGATAGTCAATATAAATTTGCCTTAGAGTTCAGGGAGAGCAAGGAGGCTAGAATTTTCAGGCAGAGAACCTGAGACTGCAGAAGGTTCTCCTCAGGTATCAACTCAGTACCAAACAGCACATGTGTGTGCCCAAACTACCCAAGGCCAAGGTATTAACCACCTTAAAGGATGACAGGTAACAGTGTCCAGGACTTACACAATTCAGGGGATAATAGCCACTCTCATAACCCAAACTGGAACACCTCATAACTCACAGGGCACTGGAAGGAGAAAGAGTTGCCACAAGTGGGGCAAAATTAGCTTTAGACTAAGCATTGTTGCAGTCCAACTAACACATCTCAAAAAACAAGACTTGAAGGAGTTAAACTGTTCCCAAGTAACTCAGAAAAAAAAGCCCAAGAATATTTTAGACATATAAAAATATCCACCAACCAAAAAACCAACCTTCGTGATTTCTAACACATATCAAAAATTACCAGGTATGCAAAGAAACAGAAAAAGATCACCTCCCATGGAGACAAAATCAATCAATTTGAATTTGACACAGAACTGACACAGATGTAATTCTCAGTAGACAAGAATGTTATAAAAGTTATTATAACTGTAGTACATAAATTCAGAAGGAAACTTTGATGAGGTGATGGACATATTCATTTGTTGATTATGCACAAATATGTAAAATGCGTTATAAAATAATTTTACTTCAATTAAAAAATGAATAAATGAATGAAATATTTCCTCCTATTTCAGCTCTCATCCTTTAGTACTTATATTGTTCAATGTTGGTATGTTACCTTGTATATTATACATATCCATGTGACTGAGAGCAGATGTGGCATATATATTTGTATCTTATGCTGTTTTATAAAGTTTATGTTCCATTTATACTTGACAGATGGCAAAATTAACAAAATAACTTGGGAGCATCAGAACACTGTTTAATTGTGTAATTGTCAAGTGTTGTAAAATTTTTTCCCCCACTTTATTGAACTTCTGGTATAAAGTTACAGAGTTATTATATAATCCACAGGGTTATTTTGAAACATGGTTAAGACATTTTGGAGCTTTGTACATGTTTTTCCTCTTCTTGGAAACTTCTTTGTTTCCTCATCTTTTGCTTAGTTATTTTCTATTTATCTTTTAGTGCTCAACACAAGCAAACTACCAAGGAGTTAACTCTTCTGATCCTAAGAATATTTATTGTTCTCCATTAACATGTTCTTAGTTTACTTTAGCACTACTTAATTTGCTATAATACCAAATCACAATGGGAATTAAATAATGTCAGTCCCAAGTATCTATTTAGTGTTTGTGTCTATCTCTAAATGTAAGTCATATAGGCAGAAGGACTGTGGCACCCAATAAGTATTTGTACCCAGTAAGTATTTGTTAGATGTGTCAAGACGGTAGGCTAAAGTATACAATAGATAAGAAATTTGGGAGAGGCTTGCCACACAAAGACATAGATGTCCAAAGGAAATGTTAAGAAGTCCCTTATTCATGGGAAGACCATTGAAAGAGCAGATTTTAAGAGAGTATGTGAGGAAAGAGCGATACTATAAATTTTATCTTCCAAGGGAGAGGGAATGCTTCTCACTTCAGGTTTGGTGAATGGAACATCTGAGAATTACTCAGAGGCCTTGTTAGATGTTCTGTATGGTGGTGGAACCATTTGTCTGGAGTCCTTTTAAAAGATATTCTTTCCAGGAGGGCTTCCTGCCAGAGTTAGGAGACTCCAGAGTGAGAGACTGTGGGGTGTAGTGGTTGAGGCTGAAGCTGAGTGGTGGTGATGTGTAGCCTGGAGAAGAGGCAGCACCTCCATCAAAGGGGCTGAAATTTGAAAGACACAGCAAAGGAGGCTGTGACAAATTTAGGAAAATGTGTCTACCATGGCAAAAGATGCAGGACCATCTTACTGCAATTCCCATCAAGTAAGTGATTTCCTATTCCCTTACTTGGCCACACTGTCCCTATTTCAACTCTTATGTTGGAGGAAGAAACACACAAATCAATGGGAGGAGGGGAGCAAAAAGAAGAGAGAAATGGACAAATCCTTTTTCTAGCTGGCTTCTCTCCAACCAGCCCCAGCTGGAGAAAGTGAAAAGTCTCCTCTTGGGATGAATATGAAAGTGTTAATATATTGGACTGATACTCTAATTTCTAAATTTAGATAGCATTTTGAAACCTAAAGGGATCATAGGGCTTCCTGTTACCTAAGACTGAACAAGACTTCAGGCTTGCTCAAGTTTTCAATGAGGGCAGGGCGATTTCATTCCAGAAAGGAATCTTGGAAGGGAAAAAGGGAGACAAAAATAGGCTCTTCACTTTATTTCGTTCACTCAGTCTTGTTTTTACCTTCACAAGTGAAGGAGTAAATAAATCAAACTAGTAAGGGCTCCTTAGTCTCCTGTTTTCACCTTCAGATAAACCTGCTTAACCTCAGTCTGGTCATTTCAATTTACTAGTAGGGCTCATCTGTTCTTTCATTTTTAGCTATACCACAAATGTTTCAAATGATATTGCTCTTGTGACAGTTGGAACATTTTGAGGGATGAAAATTCCAATGGGTGTGTGTGGGAGTTCTCTACACCAAGGAGCACTTCTCTCACACCAGCTGGGCATCCTACGATTAATCTCATTTCTGGTACTATCTAACCAGAGATAACATCAGATTTTACATGGTAAAAGCTCAGTTTTCTAAGACTGTCTTTCCTCCACTCCCACACCCACTTCAGACATTAATCACAAATTCAGTTTATCTCCTATGCTTCTGACTGACCAGCTATAGACTGAAGGTTTCTATGACCTCCTCTGTAGGTTTGATTAATTTGCTAGAGTGGTTCACAGAACTCAAAGAAATATTTTATTATTATAAAAAGATAACTCCACTCCATAATTCAGGAACAGCCAAATGGAAGAGATGCACAGGGCAAGTTATGTGGGGAGAGGCACGGGGCTTCTATGCCCTCTCCCAGAGTATCACTCTCCCTAAATAACCCTGTGTTCACTAACCCGGAACTGTTCCAAATCCTGTCTTCCTGGGATTTTATGGAGGCTTCAGTACACAGGTACAGTTGATTAAATCATTGATCATTGGTCATTGGCGGTTGACTCCACCTTCAGCCTCTCTCCCCTCCAGGAAGGTTATGGGGCAGGACTGAAAGTTCAAACAGCTACCATCTTTGGGTGGGGTCCAAAAGCCACGTTATTAACATAGCAAAAGACACCTTTATCACTCTCTCACTTAGGAAATTCCAAAGTTGAAATGGCTTAAAGAGAAGAAGCAATTACCATTAATTTATATGGAAAAATTATTGAGCATTCCCAGACCCCCCCCCATCCCGCAAAACCATCTCTCTTAGGCTTTTCTGATGCACATGAAGACCTATCTTGCTAAGAAGCACACAATAAATGGAGATAAGCCCAAGTGCCCACAGATACAGGTCAGAGCTCTGGTGGCTTGATGCTGAATGCTGAATGTGGTCCCTAAGGAAGAAGGTTGGCGGCGCCACTCTCCCAGCATCTAGTGTCAGCTGCCTCCAATGCTCACTGCAAAACAAAGGCTGAATGATGTTTTCCCTTGATGCCTTTTTTCCTTTTTTTTTTTTTTTTGTAGAAGCAAAATTCCTTTTCCAATTTCTTTTGGTTCGCCAGAAACAGGCTCTAAAGTAGATCTTTCATAAAAGCGAAATGGACTAATGCAAACTTCTGAAAATCGAGGAATATCTGCCCGTATAGGAAGTTAGAGAAGTGGAGGCTGTAGGATTAATAATGTGTTTGAGGCACTGAAAATAATTTCATACGTGGCAGTTACTTGCCTTAAAATGGTTCAACCTTACGATGATGTGAGCCTTACTTACAATTGTTCTGTATTCATAAAACCATTCTATTTTTCACTTTCAGTACTGTATTCAATAAATGACAGGAGCTTTACAACACTTCATGATAAAATAGACTTTGCGTTAGATAATTTTACCCAGTTGTAGGCTAATGTAAGCGTTCTGGGCATGTTTAAAGCAAGCAAGGCTAAACTATGACGTTCTGCAGGTTAGGTGTATTAAACGCATTTTTGACTTAGCGTATTTTCAACTTATGATGGGTTTAACAGGACATAACCCCATCAAAAATTAAGGAAGATCTGGGGCACCTGGGTGGCTCAGTGAGTTAAGCATCTGCCTTCAGCTCAGGTCATGATCTTGGGGACTGGGGATTAAACCCTGCCTTGGGCTCCCTGCTGAATGGGGCCTCAGCTTTTCACTCTCCCTCTACCCCTTCCCTCATCTTGCGTGTGCATGTGCGCACACACACACACACACACTTTCTTAAATAAATAAATAAAATCTTTTAAAATAATTTAGGAAGATCTGTATCAGATTATAACATATATAGGGACTGAGGGATGAAATAGAAGCAGGAAAGGGACACCAACGACATTGAGAGGATAATCTTGGTAGGTAAAGAGTTGTTTTATGTGCCACAGAAGTTAGTTTAGATTTTATCATTTAAATAATAGAAGGATTGGAAGACTTAAGCAGGTGCTTGATATAGTTTTATTTACATATAGGAAAGATCAGCTTGGTGCAGAGGTGGCAGATGGGTTGAGTAGACATAGTGTTAATAAGACAGAGATAGAAAGACCTTTACTTTAGTTCAGTCTTTTGTTTGGGCCATTGTATTCACCTTCTTACTGGTCTTCCAGCTTCTTCCTTTGCTCCCCAGAAGGATCCTCTTAAAACAAGACAGATAAGATCATTGCTCTGATCAAATTGCTCAAGTGTATTCTCATCTCACCTACATTAAAATTCAAGGCCTTAACTATGGAGCACAAGGTTATGTATGAACTGGCGCTGACCACTGAATTGTTTCTCACTTGACCTCATTTCTATGCCTGGACCCTCTCTGCTCACAGTGCTCTGACTGTATTCTTAGTTCAGTTTGTGAAAATGCCACAGGACCTTAGTATACGCTCCCCAGAGAGCCACATCATTTCTCAGATCTTCCTGTTCTTTGCTCAAATAGGATCTCATTTCAGAATATTTTCCGACTCCCTATAGTAAAAAGCATGCCCCCTTAATACTTGATCACTTTGCGTCTATAATAGTCCCTTATTTTTATGCATAGTTCTAGCATGTAAACTAATATATGCTGCTTTTTTTAAAAGAGTTTATTTATTTGAGAGATATAGCTAGAGACAGCAGGAGTTGGGGGCAAAGGGCAGCGGAGAAGGGTGAAGCAAACTCCCCACTGAGCAAGGAGCCTGATGGGGGACTTGATCCCAGGATACCAGGACCATGACCTGAACCAAAGGCAGATGCTTAATGAACTGAAACACCCAGGTAGCCCTCTTATTTGGGCTGTTAGACTTTCCTCCTCCAACTCCCTCACACACACACACACACACACACACACACGAATATATATATATCTACACAACAGAGACTTACAGAGATTTAGTCTGTTTTCAATTAACAAATAATTATTGAGTGCCTTCTATGGTGCAAGCACTGCCGTGGGAATTGGCAATATAACAGTAAAAAGAAACGAATAAAAATCAGGATTTCTGCATTCAAGAAATTTACATTCAAATTGTGTTCCACTTTTGTTTGCTGGCTTATCCTCAGCACCCAGAAGAATGCCCAGAATATAGTAGGAGTTCAATAAATATTTATTGAATGAATGTACTATTCATTGTTGAAACTCTGGAAAGAAGTCAGGAAAGAAACTGCAGATAAAGACGCGGTAGATTATGGGGACTCAATGTTTGTAGAAGGCGAAGAAGGGGGATCATTTAGCACAGCTGCCAGTTTTCTAGGTCATAATGTCATTTGTTCAATCATAGTAGATATGAAATTATGTTACCTGTGCATAATTACTAGTTAAAATGGTGTTCTTTTACTGTCAAGATATTTCCCTTTGCTATCTAAGCTTCATATCTACCCATTTCTCAAGATGAGTATGGGAATGGGGAATAGAGTTTCAAATCCATATATAATGCTTAAAGCTAAGAAATCAGCCAAATGCCACTGACAACTTAAAAATCTTGTCAATCTAGTGATTCATGCATAAACTTTATTTGAATTGAACGTCTTCAGCTTGATATGCTATTCCTTGCTTGCATTTAGGTTTAAGTTTCAACAAGGCCAAGAAATTTCCTTTTAAATCTGGAAGGTTCTTGCTCATTAAGGAAGAAGCAAGGAGCTCTTATCTTTGACCCCCTTTCTCTGCCCATCACTACTGCCATCACCCTTCTCACCTTTGCAAGAAAGTATTGTAAGAAATTACTTGCAGTCATCTTTATGCATAGAAGGAGGTATTTTTGATTCATTATCTAAGAACATGTGATTCCCAACATGACACAAAAATTTAGCCTGAGTTTTCCTACCTGAATAAGATGAATTATTACCTACTCTATAAACGGCTTATGATAGTGCCTGATTATAAATTGTAATAAGCAGCTCTGTTCTTATTGTTTCTGGAATGTCTTCTCTGAGCAGCATAGACCACCATGTGCATTCCTCCTCTGTACGTTCTTAGAACTTTTGTTATGCCATTTAGCACAAATTGTCTTTTGTTGCTTTTGTCTGACTTTCTATTACTGGAAAAAGTCCCAAAATAAGGGATCACTGGGGAGTAACTTCTAGCACAAGTTAGCTCTGGGGCAATTGTGCAGGCAAGAAATGAAATGGTGAAGTGACACTGAAATCAACCTTTGGCTAATTGATGAAAGTCACACTGAAATCAACTTTGGCTAATTGATAACTTTGCTGAGGACTGATCCTGAACTCATCAGTCACAGCCATTGGCAAACCCCAAGAAATATCAGTGTACTTTTTCTACCCTCTTGGTATAGTACACTGTGGACCAGTTGGACACAAATGAAAGGCCCAACTTGGAATGTGCACTCTCTTATGCATGGTGTAATAATCCACTGCTAAAAATATATTCCAGGAATGATCTGACAGCCAGATCTGAGTTTCTGTGTCATGGGTTGAGAAAGTTAGTGATTAACAAGACTGCCTTTTACAGAGTACCCAGAAGGGGAACGGAAGTGTTAGTTACCTTTGGTACTAGAATAGCCAACCAATGGCCCTTTACACTGACACATGATTATTTCATTTGAACACACTATGCCCTTCTATGCTATCTTCGCACTGCTATCATGTGAAAATTCCACCTGTTTGAGTGAGATAATTTAAGAAATCGCCCTATTAGGGATTCGGCAGCAGAGTGTCACACTCATTATTCATTAGCCAAAAAGTAAATGCAACAAAATATATTTTGTTTCTGTAAAAAATCCAATTCACTGAAATTTTGCTTAAAATACAGATACCAAAACTGAATAAACAATTATCAGACATACACACACATACACACACACTATCATAAAATCCAAGATACTAGAGATGTTAATGGAGAGTTAGTCTAGATAAATTTTGCATTGTCTTTGGGGCTGGATTGATCTACTGAACATTGCCAAAAGAACAGAAATGAACACTTTAATACTGTCTAGCTATCTTAACAGATGGAAGTACAATTAGTTAACATAAAAAAAGATCCAAAACAAAATAAAAAGGAACTTGAATTTCAACTAAGTTGGCAGCAGAAATAGGATTTTGTAAAAAATCAATTTAGCACTAATTAAGGAGGGTGAATCCCTTGGTTTTAAATAGATTGCTCACTGTTTATTCTTAAATTCTCTCCTGTTCCAGTCCCCAGCCCCCAACCTACCCATAAGTGAAACAAACTCTGAAGGATCTGGAAAAAATAGTGTTTTAATAAAGATACTTTAAATGATAAAAGGAGGTAAATATATCCTGAAAGTGAAAACCAAAGTGCAGAGGGGGAAATCTGATTTTACAGAACTGCATTGTAATATAAAACCAGATTTGTATACTTATAAATATAAGTTGTATGCATTATTCCTCTGCCAGGAAACTACATTAGACACATCTGTATAAAATATATTTCCAATTTAACCAGTCTGGAATGACCACATTCATTTTCTAGTTCACTGCAAGGGTAAGTAACATAATAAGTACAATGTATTCTCCAAAATTTAATAATTTAACATGCTTGCTTAGTTAACTTATTATTACCAATGTAACATCTTGGGCTTTGTTTCTTTCTATGTAAAATGCTAAGCACATTGAAGATGCTTACAAGTTTAGAATTAAAATGAATTATCTCCCTCAAACTGAGTTGTTGAAACAAGGATATTTTTTCTTTTTTACCATATAAAATAGTTTTTATTTTAAATAGAGCTCCATATTTGATAATCATAAACATACAAACTTCTTTGAAAAATCAAAATGCTCTTCTCCTAAATGGAATAAAATCAAGCTAAACAAAGACCTAAAAATAAGTCTAAGATGTTTATGTAGAGAGAAAATCAACTTTAAAAGGAAAATGCATGTTGTAATTAGAAAATCGGCTATGGTTGATGGAACACAGACATTATGAAGTTATTTTTTTATTGTGAATTTTTTAAATGCAGGAAATATATCCCACAGAGATGTACTATGTCATTTCCAGAGGGGCTCTTTTGGGCTACAGATGAAAAACTGATATTTAAATATATGAAATATGCAACACAACATGAAAAACCAGATTAGTTGAAAGCAGGTGTAATTTTTCCTTCCATATTCCCTTTCTCAACTTTCATTATTGTATCAGAACTCATGCAAAAAAAAGAAACCCATACGTGCTGAAATCCGTTAATGTGAGTAAGGACAAAAATGGGTGTCATTCAATGTTTTCTCCAAACTTCCTTATATTTCATACATTTCCAAACTTGTTCTCTCTGACAGAAAAGTCATATCCTTGTGACTTCAATTCTCACCACATTCAGGTCTTTGCTCAAAGGTCACTTTATCTCAGTACCCACAGTCCCTCATGATATGATTCTCTCCGACCACATTTCTTCCTCCTTCTTTTCTATATTACTTTTCTCCACTGTATATGCTATTTATTTTATTAATTTACTAGATTCTTGTCTCTCCCTGTTAGTTATAATTAATATTACAATCCATTGGCTCAATAATTCAAGGCACATTAGTAACTTGCATCCATTAAGTTTCTATTAAGTTTCTTGTGATTTAGATAAAGCTTGAAATTTTCTTCCATATCTTAGAAATCTAAAAAGAGACCATGGCTCTTTCTTTATATATAACCCAAAGGAACTATCATTTGTTACTGGAAATAATATTTCTTAAAATGTAAAATGATTTGTTTATGACCCAAATAACGAGTTACAGTCCACTTTGTAGCATGTTCTCACTTAGAAATATGCATGTATCTCCAAGTTGTGATGGCCACATTCTTATCAGAGATTTTTAGATTATAATATTATTTAGATTTTCCATCACTTTTTCTTAATTTAAGTATAAATCATTATGTAGTAATTAATCTAATTTTAATTCCCAAGTATATAGAGATGGTGATGACACTATGTTGAAGTGGAAACATGAAAAGTGATGGTTATTTTCAGAATTCCACAGCCTTCATTTACAGTTTGTTAATCTAAGGAGACCAGATGTCTTTTTCTGGGTGGAAGAGTCTTGGAAGGATAACCATCTTAAGGAAGGAAGGTAAAAGATTGCTATGTACTTTATGTATATTTACATAGGCCACTTATGGCATGTGGATAGAGTTATCAGATTTGCCAATGCTAAGCTGTGTGACTATTTTGTGGATGTAGGTGTCCAGAAAAAATGGATATAATTATCTATAGTCCTTCATAGACTATCCATGATAATGGGTCCCAAACTTTACAGTGGTGATGATAGTTATCTTGCTTTGAATGTTGAGGAAATAATAAGAATCACAATTAACAAAGGAACAATTTCCAATGAATTTGAGGTTTACTGATTATGACAACATCCACTCACAGTTGAAACACTGATACTTCTCTGTGTTGTGCTATCTGTTGAGACTCCTTTAATGTTTTATATGTGTTTGATTTGGACAACTTGTAGCCATAACCTCTCACCCCATGTTCATTGTTCAGACAGGGAACCAGTGTTCTCCAGTTTGAAACCCCTGGGAAATTCAACTGCCTGGCTAGTTTTTCTACAAGTGAAGTATTCATAAGGATTGTTTTGAATTAAGTGATGGTCTCATGTCTTGGTCTGGATTAAGAGGGAGCAGAACAATTCTTCAGCAAGTTTGATCCCCTGGCTGGAGTTTAGCATCTATGTATTAGGCATTCTATAAACCTCACAGTACCAACTTCACACTGTTGTGAAGATAAATTGACTGCCAAATTTCAAAGCTCTTAAAATAGTGCCTGGAAAATAGACACTGTTCCTTATGTGCTGGTAATTAGCACTGTTACTAACACTAGTCATTGTTTCAAAAATTCTAGAGACAATAGGAACTTCAGTACTTTTTTTTTTTTCCCCTAGATAATCATTGAAAAGGCTATCTGTATCTTGGGAATCCAAAAGCTTTCTCCTGCTTTAGCTGTAATAAGTGTTGGGGATACAGGGATGAATTAGATAGATATGTCTGTTGTCAGAAGATGTTTATGTCTGAGACATAGGTGTCTAACAAAATATGTGTAGAATTATGTAATGCATAGTAAGTGGTCTGAAGGAGAACTTTGGGAACTAATGAGGTATATTGCAGGGGACCTGGCCAAAATTGAAAGATTAAGGAAGACTTCTTGGATGAAGTGACCTTTGAGATGGAGTATTCCTGGCAGAGGAAATGCTTTCATGTGAAGCTGCTGGAAAAACTAAAAAAACTAAAAAAAAAAAAAAAAACAACAACAAAAAAACAAAAACTAAAAGAAGATCCATATGGCTAGACTATAGTCATCATGGGAATGTGATCAAAACCAAGATTGGAGAGGAAGATGGGAGCCAAGCAGGCAAGGCCAAGCTATGAATTTTGAATTTTGTCTTATGGAGAATAAGAAAATATTAAAGAATTTCCAGTAATTCCTATAAAGCACTAACTCAATCATAACACTTTGCCATCTGTGTGGTCAACTAAGAGAAATTAAAAGTACTATTTTTCATAAAAGATGAAAAATGAAATAAAATGAAATGAAATGAAAAGGACTACTATCATTGATATTGAAGAGGGTGCTTCTAGTTAAACATTTTGGGCACCATTATTATGGATAACCCAGGAAGGGCTAAATGTGGTAATAGAGGTTTTATTTGAGCATAGTTACTCACAAAGTATTAACCCATTTTAGATCTGGCAAATTTAATAAAGGTATTTACACTTCACTGTCTAGACACATGTAAATGGTTATAGAAGGATCCAGACTGCTGGATTTTAAATCTGATTTCTGCCATTTATTCTTTGTATAAGCTTGGGTGAAGTATTTTCTGTTTATCAGTGTTCTCTTTGTAAAATTAGAGTAAAAATAATGCTTTAGTGATTAAATAAGTTAATATGTGCCAAGTAACCTGAAGAATTTCTGGCACATGATATACTTTTAAAAATGTGAAGAGAGACACAATTATATTTTATGGAGTACCTGGATACTCAGCACTCTATCAGGTCTATTAGAGCATTAAAAAAAAGGTAATTTCTAATTTATAGTAGTTTTGCCAGGCTACAGTGAGCCAATATGTATAAAGTGTCTAGCATGGACATGAGCTCATAATGAACACTCAGTAAATCAGAGAGCTCCAGGAGGTTACAGCAGAGCTGATTTAAGGATGGGTTGGAGTTCTCCAGAAGATCAAGAAATGAAGGGAGAGTGTAGAGCTTACCTGAATTATTCTTGAAGTTTACACTTTTAAGCATTTTCTTCGTATAATTATTTTAAGAATGCCAATAGAGTTCTTCATTATGCAATAGGCAGAATACATGGATTGGGACATCAGAATACGAGGATAGGGACATCGGGGTCATCAAGAAAGGAGGGGAGGGAAGGGATTGGGTATTTCTTGAAGGAATTGGGTATTAAAAGATAAAAATAAAAAGCATCAACATAGTATGAGGAAAATAAGACTCTTGAGAGGCTTATATTTTTATTACAAATAACTATGTCTGTATCTCCATTGTCTTCTAAGAGGATATTTTATTTTGAATTATCAATTTAAGATGCCATAATCTCAGGGTCTAAGGATCTCTAAAGATTGTAATCTCACCCTGGAGGTAAGATACAGACAGGTGGAGAACAAGACATCTGACAAGGACATTCAAATGGCTCAAAGGGAACATATGCCGTGGTTGTCTGTGTAAGGATGATTCACTCTCACAGGAAATTGTGAGTAGGATCTCTAGGACATCTCTTACAAACTGGATATCTGTTGGCCACATTTATTCATTCATAAATCTGTTAACTATATATTAAATACATAAGTATTGGTTGGCGTCCAGTAAGAAAAGTAAAAATCACACCAGCTAAGAAAGGATTTTGCAGAAGGATTTGGGTTGGGAAATCAAAGGCAGGAGGCTCAGTTGTTACAACCTAGAAGCTTGATGGACTGCCTCATGTGTGGGAACTAAGACTTCTCAGGATGAGTGTTGCCTGGTGGAGATGAAACCTCAGAGCAGGGTTTATAGAGGTGGGATTTCCTTTATGGAAGGGCTCCTCCTTGGCAGGTCTTGGTATCTCTGATGAGGCACTTGTTGTGGGAATGTGGAAAAAAGGCAGAAACCAATTGAAATGTTACTGCCAGAGCCCTAGGAAAACAGGAAGAAGCAAGTCCATCCCCACCTTCTTGCCTTCCAGTACCTCTCAAGTGCTCCTGATTAGCAAAGACTAACAGGAATCTGGCTAGCAACAGAGAAATATATATCGCCAAATTATAGTCTCACTGGGCAGAATGTAGAAGGATGGATTCAGAATTGAGGAAAATAAGAAGCTGAACATGGAGCAGACCTACTATGTGCTAGAGGTTATGCTAAAGTCACAGCTGGGAGGGGCATCTGAGTGGCTCAGTTGGTTAGGCATCCTACTGTTGATTTTGGCTTAGGTCACATTCTCAGGGTCATGAAAGTGAGCCCCATGTTGGACTCCACACTCACAAAGTCTGTGGACTCCAGACTCACAGAGTCTGCTATTCTCCCTCCTTCTGCTTGTGCACACTCACTCTCTGTCTCTCTAAAATAGATAAATAAAATCTATAAAAACACAACTGTGAGTGAAACAAAGCCTCTACTTTCACAGTGCTTATATTTTAGAAATAGTAATATAGTAAAAGAAAAATAAATGGTGTTATTCCAGATAACCATACATTCTAGAAGAAAACAAAACCAAAAGGGAGACAGAGAGTGACTGGAAAGGTAGGGGAGGGAGACTATGCTAGAAAGGAGGTCTGAGGAAAAAACAGGAACAGAGTTCACAAAGATGAGAGGAAACTCTGTGAAGAGCTGACGTAATCACATTGCCTGTAGAAGGAAAAACGTGTTTAGACCCTGATCAGAAAGCATCCTGACACAGAGAAGAGGAGCGTGAAAATGAATCCTGGGACAGATCATACAGGCCATGAAATTAGGTTTAATTTTATTCCAGGTGAAATGGGAAGACATTGGAGAATTTTAAGCAATCTGATTTGTGTAATTAGAAAATCATGCCATCTGCTTTGTGGAGAATGAACAATGATGGCAAGACTGGTCATAAATGCTCGCAGATGTGTTTCATTTGGCTTGCCCTGAGTTAGAAAAAAAAAAAAAAGGAAGTGACACTTAAACATTAGTAAATTTCTAAGAAAAATGAAAGTTTTGGCTTCTGTTGAAATACCTGCAGATCTGGCATTCCTGGGCTCACAACACAGCAACCATCTGCTGATGCTAAGTGGCCACTGACTTTCCAGAAAGGGCAATTCACCACTACCCACTCACTGCTCATCTTACCCCTGAGAAGCCCATTAACTTCACTAATATTAATTGCCTGAACCCTAAGGCATTTGAATTTGTAACTTCTGATCATTTCTCCTTGCTTTGAAACAAAAACTTTGCACCCCATCCCCTATTTATAGTACTTTATTTTCCTTCAGGCCTCAGGCACACAGAATGAAATAAAATATAACTCTTTTCTTTAAAAGATTTTCTTTATTCATCTGAGAGAGAGAGAGAGAGAGTGTACAAGCAGGGGGGAGGGGCGAGGGAGAGAGAGAAGCAGACTCCCTGCTGAGCTGGGAGCCTGATGATCATGATCATCATGACTGGGATCACAACCTGAGCTAAAGGCAGATGCTCAGTCATCTGAGCCAGCCAGGTACCCCAAAACATAACTCTTGATTCATGTCATGCTCCCTTTGTTGGTGCAGGTGTGGGCTGCTGCTATGTAGACAGTGGAGGGGAGATGCATGAGCGGAGAATTCCAAGTTCTTCCCTTTTTCATCCTCCCACATCCAGCCTGGTGGCCTCCTCATTCAAAGAGTAGATCGTCTTCCAACACCAATTCCCAACAGCCACTAAGACCTCGGGGTATCCTCTCAGTCTTCTAAGTTTTTTGGTTCAGGTTGATCTTAAGGGAGAGAGCTAGCGGTCATGCCAGGTCAGGAACTGGAAACAGAGCCACAGAACATTATGTTTTTCCAGACATAAAGTCAGCATTCTACAGAACTGTCTTGATATATGAGTGAGAGGAATGACTTTTCATTTTCTTTTGTAAAGAATTTTTTTTAAGAACTTGGTCTCATGGGGTCCTAATTATACTATTAGGCACTTTCCAGCCTCAGGTTTCGATTTACATAAAATTTTGCTCATATTTTAGCTTTTACTAACTGATAGAAGAATAAACATAATTAAAAGGGTTCTGGGGCAACTGGGTGGCTCAGTTTGCTCAGTGTCTGACTCTTGATTTCAGCTCAGGTCATGATCTGAGTCCTGAGTTCAAGCCCTACATAGGGCTCCCAGCTCAATGAAGAGTCTGCTTAAGATTCTTTTCCTCTCCCTCTGTCCCTCCTCTATCCCCCTCCACTTGGACTCTCTCTCTCTCTCAAAAAGAATATTAAAATATTTTGACATTTTAAAGATAATTTTCATGTGTTTGAGATTATGATTTAGTCTATACATTCATTTGTTCAGGCAAGTACTATATACTTTTTACTAATTTTATCATCTTGAAATTAACTATTTGAATGGCATTAAATTTCATCCCACATTGGAAGTATGAAAAACAATGTAATTCAGTAAAAACAATTCATGGCAATGTAATTATCCAAATGATATCTTAGGCAAAACTCTATGTTACTATTCCTATTGCAAGTACAAATTCCTGGAATTCATCAGAATGATTAATATATTTATGTTTAACATAAAAGAGTTGTATATATGAAAAAAAAAGAATGTGGCAAATAAATAAAATATATTGCAATTCCATTCTCTTAACTTTTGAGTAATTCTTTTCATTTATTTTTAAAGTATCTGAGACAGTTGATATTCTCCCCTACTCTCAAATGCTTTCTCTAAGTAATTATTGACAGGAAATGGAATTTATTTTTAAGCATTTTCTATATGCATTTGATATTTGATTCATTATTCTATCCCATTCCAACATTAGTGGAGTTTCAACAAGGGTCCTGTTAGTGAGGGGTTTGTAATAAGCAGTTTGGTTATCATCTGGCTGTTTATTTATAGACCAAGGACTTTAATATGGAAAGTCAGAAATAAAAACTGCCTTTTTCCAAAAATAAAAACTAAAACTATAGTGAACACTAAATTCAAGTAAAGTAGTGTTTTTTTTCCCAATTCTTTTGCAGTTTAAAATGAAAAATAAGAAAAATATAAGCTGCATCCTGGAGGCTTTCAACTTACTGATTTGGGAAATGTTTATTGGATGACATCTGTGTACAAGGCTCTCCACTAAATCCTATGAGGAAAAATATCAGGAAGGTTTGATTTTACCCTCATGAATCTTACTTTTGTGAGAGAAACAAGCATTTGACCAAAAGGTGATGGGAAAATAAGAGTGGGAGCTTTCTGTCAGACTGACAGAGCAGGTAAGATTTGCTAAGGAGCTGGCACTTGAGCTGAGTCCTGAGAAGGACTCAGGTATTAACTAGAGAAAGAACTGTATTCGATAGAATTAGAGCTGTTCAAGGTTAAGAGAGAATGAGGCAGAAGTAAGTGTGAGAAAAAAGGCGGTGATCTTGGAGATTGGGTGGGTAGGGGAGAGAGAAAGAGAATGAGAGAGAGTGAGAGAGAGAGAACTGCCGCCTATAGTTTTAAGTTGCCTTAATCACATGAGGTACCAGGAAGAGGCTGACCTTCTGCTTGTTGTATTGAAGAAGAAATACTTGCCTTCAGTTGGAGAATTTATGCAATACTAATAGGTCCCTTTTAATACTCAGATTCTCTGCTCTTATTAGCCCTAAGCAAGAAAATAATCATGCTAACATTCATTTTTGAAACCTCTTTTAAAATGTAGTCTTTCCCACTTATGGACTAATATTCTACCTTGCTTAGTTTAGCCTTCCTCCCTATCCACCAGCCCCATTCCTATGTTTCTAGACTCAATCCTCCCCTACTCCATTTCCCACCACTGATAGCCACTTTCAGGTACTAATGGTTGATTAATGGTACAACATGATGTCTTACTCTATCCCACTCAGGGAGTGGCATTTAGCAGAGACTCTTTAGAAAAGTCTCTTAATCCCAAAGTCTTTCACTTAGTTGGAAACACCTGAAACAGACTGGCAAATATGTGCTAGAGAATTTTAGGTAGCAGTCATCAAGTCTTCCTTGACCATCTAGCTCTTCTATGTAGTTCACCATCATAGTAAGAAAATGTACAATTCAGCAGCTTTAGAAATTGTTAAAAGTGACCAGATCTTTATTCACTCCCTACCCTGTGATGTGGATACCAATGACCTTTCTGTAATCTGATTCCATTAAGACAGGCAGGGAGAGAGACAAGCTAAAATTAGTTAAAAAATTTTTGGTGACTCAAAAACAGTACCAAAGTTTTTTTTTTTGTTTTGATTAAAACTAACAGTCACTTTAAAATCAGTTGAAAAGTTCAGAAAAGTAGCAGTCTTAGTGTAGTGAGACCATATTAGTGGTGGATGCTTAAAAAACAGAAACATACGATAACCAGCTTATTTCCTTTTTAATCCTTTCGTGGGCACCAGAATTCAGAATTTTTTTTAAAAAAAGCTTAAATAGTCCTTGATTTAAACACACACACACACACAGACACACACACACACAAACACACACATGTTTGAAGTCCTTTCTGAGTACTAAGACTCACCCATTGTCTATTCTACTCACCAGCATTTACAATTATATGTGATTATATGGGATGAATATTCGGATTTAATTCAGCCTTCACAATATTAGGTCTGCTTTTGTCTTGCTCTGTCCCGGATATCCAGTTCAATCCCCCAGGGTGAAGTTTTGGAATAGGGGTGAAATCTTTGTGTGAGAATAAGTCTAAGAGGTTGGAGAGACATTTATAGAGATACATTAGGTTGCACAAGAACTGAACCTCAAGAATGCTCTAGTGACTGCAAAGGTGACTCCAAAAAGTCCATGAAGTCATTGACTTCACCAATCCTGGAATCAACATAGTGGCTGGGATAAAAACAGAGAATTACAATCCATGTTCAGAAACTTCTTTTGCCACATACTAGGTGTCCTTGGGTCAGAATGCTCAATCCTCCTAAGACTCTTAAGATTGATTTTGCGTCTCAGCCTTATCACCTATGTTAGAATCCTAAAGAAATTGGGCTGGTTTAATCAGACCAGGAAAAATAAGATTTAATCATTTCAGTATTTATAATTCTTTGAGGTGTAAGACTAAGTTTAAAAAATCTTTAAATTTCTTGGGCAAACATGATGTAACATAGTTCATAGTCAACTTGTAAAAACCTTGGGGAAAAAAGTACTCTTTAGGAAAGTGGTATCCCAAGGGATGCATATTAGAGAAATGATGCTGGTATCCTATAGTTCCTCAGTGTAAAGTATAATAATCAGTAAGACAGACTTGTATAATTTGATCCTTCGCCAGAACTACTTTAAGTTATACCCAGCATAGCCATGTAAATTGCTGCTGATGAATTTCTTGTCTATTTAATAATGGAGAACAATCCTTCAAGACTTCTTTCAACAGTCAGATCAAATCACATGCCCATTCACACACCTATCCTATCACTTGACTCTGTACAAAACCAATTTTAAGAAATGAACTCGTTGACAGGCACACACACAAATTCATGTATACACAAATTCGGTTCGAAAGCAACAAGTTAGAGAATAGACCTGGTGCTGTCCTATTTTGGCTTGAAATGAAACATGAAATGACCTTGTCACTATAAAAGCATAAATGTGTCATATACCATACATTTAAACTACTTAGCATTTAATGGAAAATTAAATTCTCCATTGTTCCTGATCCTTCTTCTAATTCTTTTATAAATGCTAACAGACAGGGCATTCAAGAATAGCATGTATGTACTCAGAGCGTTTCCCTGGCATTTTCATTTAACTTGTATTCAAAGATAAATGTTTTAAAATAAACCTTAGCATACAAAAGGAGGCTTTCCCTAAACACTGAAACAACTCAGAGGACCATGAGAAATCTTGTGACTGCCTCCACAGCAATTTCTGGGCAACCCTTTGAAGGCCATAAACATGTATTGGTATTTCCCACATAACCCAAAGGCTAGTATTTACCATCAGTTAACAAGAAAAGACCCCAAACCACATATTATATTTTATAACTTTTCAATGTTCGCTATAAATGAGAAGCAGAATTCTATTTCATGCAAAAATGGTGTGTGCCCAGGCTCAAACCTTGCCAGAATTTGAAGGCTAGATTGGCTGGAGCACAAATCTGCCTTCTGCTTTCTTTTCTATTAAACAAAAGATTAAATGAATAGGTGCAATTGTAAATGCTGTCAACAGTATTTGCGCTGTATTTTTAAGATACAGTAGCACTGTCATTTGAGTGATTTATCTTCTAATTATTTGTCAAAACGATGTGATTAAATATCATGCTCCATTATGGGTTTCATGTAAATAGCCTAATTAGCCCCATTCTGACTCCAAAGGGCATCTCCACAGAGCTTCCAGATTCTGAAGGGAGACAAGCTTTCCCTTTTGCCTCTTCATAAAAAGGCTACTTATTTCTCCTTCATCTTCCATGAGATTTATGGGCTTTAACTTCCAGCCCATAGGGTAGAAGATCAGGATGCATGCCTTCATTTATTCTTGAATATTATGGCACATTCTCTATTCTAACTGCCTCGCCCTTCAGGATGCCATAGGTGGGATCACGTAACTCTGTATTAACATTTGGAAATGGCTTTTACCTTTTGGGTCATTTTAATGCTGTCATTTCAGTCAGTTACCCATTTGGAATATTACTTAGCTGTATGGAGAAAATACTTTCTGCACTGTTACAAAATAATTATTTTGCTTTTGATACAATGAATATATTGAGTTTGCATAAAGTTTCTACTCAATTATTATTATTATTTTTTCCTGTAGTAGGTATATGGACAGGGTAGCGACGGTAGAGAATTGACTGAGTAGAGTTTCATGAATAAAGATCCATATAATCCATGGCCTTGAACACTTCAGTGAATTATTTTGAGAGAGCTTGTGTGGATCTGTAGAATAAAGTAAGACAGTGTCATGAAGAATTAGTAATGAGTCTTTGTATGCTATGTCAGATTAAAGTCTTTAAACCTATCAAATACACATTCTCTTTTTAGCTTGTGAAGTCATTTAAAATTGGTTTGTAATTCAAAATATATTCCTATCACACAGAAGGATTATTATGATGTTTCTCTACCCCTTTCTATACTTACACAAATCAAAAAGACCAAAAGTTAGTAAGCCATAAAGGGAAAGACAGACATCAGCACCCCCAGTAGACTCTTGTCTTCCTTTCACTCAGGTGTGTGTCTCTCAATTCAAGGCAAAGTCAGGGGTCAGGGGTTCCTATTAGACATATTTTAACTGTTCTTTTAGGGCAGACCAGGTCTCTCAGACAGGCTAAAAGCTGTAGATTGAAAATAGCCTTAAGTCATCCATTTATTTGAATAATTTAGGCACTTTTATTCTGAGTTTCTTTTAATCTAACTTGCCTTCAGCTAAAAGTTGGCTTATCTCTTTGAATAAAGCCAAATTATCACAACTCCAAACCCAAGAATCATTTAACCCCCCCCCCCCAAGTCAACCAAAGGAAGAATGGTCTCAACAAAAAGGTTCCTTAGCAATGCAAATGTGAAGTTTCGGGACAGAGCAAGAGCAATGTAAACAGAACAATAAAAAAGGAAAATACCAGTGAAATCTTTGGGCTTCATCATCCTTTGGAGGACTTTGAAAGGTAGCAGGACTTATTCCAGTTAAGCAAGAATTGTTTATTCTGCTTATCTCTGGTCAGAACTAATAGTCTTAATGGTTTTGAAGAGCCTCAACTGGTCCTGGGTTGATGTGGTCATTTGCAGATTAATTGTATCCTTTTGCAAACAATCATATTTCCACATTATCATTTGTAACACACGCGCTGTAGGTTGTTAGAAGATTTGCAGTCTAGTGAAATAAATGCCATCCACTTTTAAATCCTCAAAGCATATTGTCACAGCATCAAGCAAACATATGTGAATGCCTTTTCAAGTTTTGCTACTCATCGACAGATATCTTTGGATATCCATAGGCAGCACAGGCAAAAACGACACACGAATTAAAATGAACCATAATTCCAGATTTTTATGGCATTCTCTTCAGTTTGAAATTTCACAAAGTTTAAACAAATGAATATAAAGAAATAGAAAATACAGTGAAATTCAGTACTGAGGAAACAGATTGAATGCATGGGAACATTTTGTTTGCATGTATTTAAACATACATAATTGGTTCTTGAAGAGAAGAATCCAGTAACTGTATAGTCCTTGGGTCCTACTGCTCTGCAACTTCTAACAATTCTACCCTTAATGAAGAGATTAAAAAAAAAAAACAGTATTGTAGAAAAATAGTTCAAACTCTTAACAACCCATTTTATTTACTTGGGGAGCTTTAAAAACTCTGCTTGTACCTGAGCCCCAATAAGTACCAATGAAATTGAATGTCTGGGGTTCAGAATTTGGTTTTAAAAGCTGCCCGGGTGATTCTAATGTTCAACCAGAGTTGAGAATCAAAATTGTAAACTGATGGTTTTTATATATTAGCTTATCTTAGGTCACTTGGAAGGTTGGTTAAAATATAGGCTGTTGGATGGGGCACCTGGGTGACTCAGTGAGTTAAAACCTCTGCCTTCAGCTCAGGTCATGATCCCAGGGTCCTGGGATCAAGCCCTGCATTGTGCTCTCTGCTCCGTGGGGAGACTGCCAACTCCCCCTCTCTCTGCCTGCCTCTCTGCCTACTTGCGATCTCTGTCTGCCAAATAGATGAATAAATAAAATTTTTTGAATAAATAAATCTTAAACAAACAAACAAACACAGACTGTTGGCTTCAACCCTAGGGTTTTTTATTTGATAGGTCTTTTATAGGGCCCATCCCAGGTAATGCTAAATGCTGTTACTGCTGCTGTTCCAAGTATCACATTTTGAGAACCACTGTTATGTATAATGTTGTCTCATCTGACCCAAAATACACATAGTACCTAGGTATATTAATCATACATATTTTGGTTGGATGGCAAATCCCCTCCCCCTGCCAAAAAAAAAAAGTTTAAGAAGATGTACATGCAACTTTAAATCAAGTATGTGTTTTTTGGTTATTATAATAACTGGACACTTTACAGTATTGAACAGAGAATGCATTTTTCTACTTAAAATGAATTTATTCTTATCTAAGGATGATCAAGAATCATGAGATAATCCGAATTATCTTCCAGGAAAAAGAAAGAACTTTCTTCACTTACTCAACTTTAAGGTAGAGTAGGGAAAAAAGTTGCTTTATAATTTTACTCCATGAGTTCTGTGTGCTCATCACATTGGTTACACAAACATAAATTTAATAATAATAATAATAAATGAATATGTGAGTTCACTAAAGGGAAAGTTAACATTAGGTTACCTAGGTCAAGGAGAGTAAACAGGAGCATCAGTAATCACATCTATCAGTGATTCCCATTTGCAGTGTTTTTTTTTTTTTTTTCTTCTTTCTCTGACGGTGAAATTTTCAGGCATACTACCTCATCTGATGTTCAAGACATTGAGCTGTTTTAGGTTTAAATTACCCTTGCAAATAAATTCCAGAATAACTCTCAAGGGTCTCTGATTGGCCCAACTTGCTCATTCTTGTACCGATTATTA
>ML111864.1:12237-25451 GCA_003697995.1 Taxidea taxus jeffersonii
GAATAAAGGGGCTGAGAAAAAATTGCCTCTGCTTCCTCTCCTTGTTAATGGGCCCAGATTCCCTGTCCAGTTTGCTCCTGCTCCCTGGCTCTCCTGGTTGCGGGCTTTTACCTGGACACTTGACTTCCTGCTTTATGCAACTTCTACAACATCCCTTAGATGTTTGGGAGGACTTTTTGTCCCTATCCCCACCCTCAGCTTCACCTAGTGTCTGGGCCCACTTCTCTTCTGTCTTCTGCCTTAGTCCCCTCTAATGCTACAGTCTGTGACGTAAGATGACCAGGGCTCTCAGAATGGTTGGCACATTGGTCAACAGTTGTCAGCTTACAAAATGTTAAAACCCCAGTCATTGCTTCCAATATCCATTAAGATTTCAAAGTTACTTAGGAAAAGACTGTATTTCAAGCATAAACTTTAGAATTTGAAAATAAAAACAGCTAAGCTATTTTCCAGAACAGAGAGGACCATTTTTCAGAAGTTGAAAGCCTACCAAAATTTCAAAGCACAGTAATAATGCCTTCCCAAAGCCCTCAGTCCAAAAAGAACAATATTGCCCACCAACAGAGTGTCACTGTTTTACTGTCACCAGAACTAACCAAATTTCCCTCTTTATTCCTCCACCTCACTTTCTTCTCTTGGATTCCCTCTGCTATACTTCTAAATTCTCATCATATATTTCTTCCCAACTTCCTCCATCTTCACTGCTCACGATATGGAATTTACATTAAATCATCTGTTCTGTTTCTAGAATGATTTTTCTAATCCTATTTTAGCTTTAAGAGTATAGATTGTGATTGAGTCATGGTATTTCCTTTCCCATTATCTAATAAAATGGGAGAAAGAAAAAAAACAAAAAGGCTATGGGGAAAATTACTAACCATCACAAAGCAAGAAAAGGGGGTTAAGCTGATGCTCTTGACTTTAACACTGGTAAATAAGGAAAGATACAGATGATCATGAAGTGGAAATGGATGTAGCACACAGGTAAACACACATTTACCCTGGCCCAAACTTCCCCCAAGTTGTATGGCTGAGTCAATTAATCAAGTCAAATATGAAAAGAAACCAACTCGATCATTATCTTTACCCTTTTCAATCTGAGTACTGGGCACGGAGAGGCTATTAGAGGAAAAGAAAGTGGAATAGGTATGGCTGTACAGAAAAAAAAAAAAATCCATGGTGTATAGTCTAAGGGTCAAGGCTACACTCTCATTGGAGAGGAGCACACCCACCAGGTAGACCTTGACCATTAACAAAATCCTGACACAATGAGCAGGGCCTATGTTATCTGACAAAGACTGTAAATATCCCAGCTGGATTCTCTCCTGTTGTCATTCTCTTGAGTTATAAAAGAGTGTGTAGAACACAAAATTCAGCCATCAAGCTATAGCTGGGAAGGGCAAACAAATTAGTTATAAATGATGTGGAAAAGATCAAGATGTAACCTTCAGTGCATTAGAACAATGTCAAGGACAAAGAACAATGAACAAGGACAGAACCACCTAAACATGAACATGGTAAAAAGAAATGCCATGGCAATTATTTCAGTATTCAATGGTAAGGAAGAAAAGGAAAGACAAATAAGAAAACACCAAGGATCAGAAGGAAAATTGTCTCACATTATAGAATAACTTGATAAGTATGTGGTCCAGATAAGAGGGATTCACAGGCTTGATAATAACAATTACCCTACCAAGATGAAAACAAGGACCATCGACCCAAGGAAATAATTAGACTTCTAACAATAGCATTAAGGAATTAACAAACTTAGAAACAAGAAGAAACACAGTAGTTCAAGCTATAGATCAAATACTGACATAGAAGAAAGATGAGCTGCTCATGATGAACAAAGTTCAGAGATCAAAACATTGAGAAATTAACTAACTTGTATGGAAGACAGACAAATGTGAACCAGCATAAGGATAATTGTTGTCCTTGCTGTATAGCAAAACCAACAAAGAGAAAATGAATTTGAATATATAATGTGAAAGAACTTCCTTGAATCCAAGGGGGGGAACCCTAAATCTGTAGCCTGAGAGGGACCTTTGTTTTCTAGATGTTTGATACAGAATACACTGAGCATTGCCTAATTATATCATTAAATTTAAAAGATAAATAATCCTTCAAGTGACCAGCCAGGAAAGTAAATCATGTACACTGGGGGGGGGGGGGGGGGGATGAGACTTCTTTGTAACAGCAGCAAATGTCAAAGACAATGGAGTAATATTCAGTGTCTTGAAGAAAAGCTGTGATCCAAAAAAAGCTGTGATCCAGCACAGACCCTATTTAACTGAAGACCACTGGGTATACTTCCTTAAACATGAAAGTCCAGGGAATACAACATAAGCCCTTCCAGGGCATAGGGGAAGGAATATTCAGATACAAATCAAAATAAAGAGCATAGAAATGAAAACCATATTTTTAAGAATCTGAAAAATCCACCCAAGCATGGAGCTAAATATTGAACTTAACTTAAGAGAACTACAGTTACAGAAAAAACTTAAATGTTCTATTACTAGACTACATGAAAATACCAACAACGTTTGGGAAACAAAGTTTGAGAATGTTAGAATTATAATACAATGCTTTAACATTGTTCTGATTGTTTTATTAAATTTCTCTTTTTAATCCGAGAAAGAACTTCTAGGGAATGTGTCTTGTCTAAAGAAATATTTATTTGAAATTCAACCAGCCTTTCAGTTTTTCTTCTAAATTCAAGTAATATACTTTTCTCATTAAAGTGTCTCCTATAATGATTTCATCATAATAAACATTTCTAGTTGGTCTGTCTCCATATATGCATAAACATACTCTAAAGTAATGCCCAATGTTAATGATTTTGGGGGGGCTGGTAGGATCTGGGATGATTTTTTTTCATTTTTATATTTTTTCAAATGTTGAATTCTTTATAAAATGTCTTTTGAAATGCATTTATTTTTATTTTTTTTTTAAGATTTTATTTATTTGATAGACATCACAAGTAGGCAGAGAGGCAGGCAGAGAGGAAGGGAAGCAGGCTCCCCACTGAGCAGAGAGCCTGATGTGGGTCTTGATTCCAGCACCCTGGGATCATGACCTGAGCCAAAGGCAGAGGCTTAACCCACTGAGCCACCCAGGCGCCCCGTGAAATGCATTTTTTAAAGCATTCAAATACACAAGATAAATATCACAGGGAAGGAAATAGGTATTTTTGTACATTCTTATATTTAAATTAGAAAAATTATATTGATAAACTACTTTATAGTTTTTTTCATTATACTTTTTGAGGTCTTATTTGATATTTCCTCCATGGTTTTGTGGTTCTTCATTAAAAAACAACAACAAAAAAAAAACCCTGTGGCTCTTCCCTAGCTTAGGAGGAAAAAGAAACAATATCTACAAATTGCCAATTAATAATCAGCCAAGTACATGCTGCTTTGTTTACATTTACAGGAAGAAAAAAGTAGGTTCTGGAAAGTTGATGTCACAAAGACCATTTTACTAAACTACATTGTAATTAGGCCCATAAACATAAATTCTTCCAGTGAACAGGTATGCTATGTGATAAGCATCTCCCAGATATTTTGTCACAAAATAGGTTAATGGGATTCTATACCATAAATCCAGTCCCTCCCCCAAAAGGAAAACATTTATAGGCACTAAAACATTGTCACGTATGTCTAAAGAGAAGTACCAATCCCAGATCAAATTGAAGCACATGTTTCTCATTGCTTCAAAAGCATTACCCATAGAGCACTGGGTGTTGTACATAAACAATGAATCTTGGAAACTAATGATGTATTTTATGGTGACTAACATAGCACAATAAGAAATAAAAGCATTACCCAAAAAGAGGAATAATAATAGAATTATCCAAGGTGAATTAATCCCCCAAATTAAGTAAAAACCCCCAAACTGAAGAGTTAAATACATAGTAGCAAGGCATTGGCTCATGTAAGTTCTGCAATTTCCCCAAACCAACTCAGAACGTCCTATGTCCAGTTTATAGGCTCAAATTGTGAATTTACGCCCATGGTATGTGTTATGAACTTGCTCACCCTGGAAGCTCACACAGGAACTTTTATATCATCCTCTCTAACCCCGAGGAGTTGGCTTTCCATCATCCAAGAATCTGGTGTGTGTTGAGTTTTTTTATTTTGTTGGAGCAATTTTAGAAGACAGAGCGGGGAGGAGGTGGTGGGTTTAGTTTAGTTTAGTTTAGTGGGTAGACCAGTCCACAACATTGTCAAAATACTTGTTTCCTCACAAAGCATGGTGGGGTGCCAAATGGAGCAACCAGGATGTCAGAAGTGTTTCACAGTGTCGAAGCTTCTCTTCATGAATCTTTGGATCCCAGCAACTTGTTTACTACATCCTCGGAGGAGCTCAGGAATGCAGCTTGGAATCCAGGCAGCCGCTGGATTCTTTTCCAGAAGGTGGTACACCATGTTCCTCTGAGTAACAGGCTGTTTTAGGTTTTCCCTTTCACGTACAGCCACGGCTATACCACACAGACGGGAGACAGAACAGGAGAGACTCAGATGCCAAAGGGTTTCGGAGATTCTGCAGGAAGCAATTTAACTACCACAAAAATGTCCTCACAGAGCCGGGCTGACTCCTGAGGTGTTCTCCTTTCGTCTCCCTGGGCTCCCTGCTTCCCAAACAGGATTTCCAGCTTCTCTGATTTCCCACTAGGTGACCAGTGCACTTCTTACCTGTTTTCTGTCTCTGTCTCGCCTTTAACTTCCAACCATGTAACTGAATCTAATTTTAAAGTGGGAACTGCTTCTGGCTTATATTTTCTGTCCGTTAATTGCTTTTTAAAAATAAGCCCCATGCAGAGAAAAGAAAACATACACATCTGAACAAATTTCAAACTCCGATCCTAATCTGAGTAGAACAGAAGGTCCTTCAACAAATAACCTGAGGAATGAGAGTTTGCAGGGGGGCAGGGGTCCTGATGATTTTTATTCCTAAATTCACCACATTATACATGCCCAAATATGAAATATTTGGGGAGAAACGCCCTGCCATGTTGTGTGTAGATACTCATACAGTTATTTGGGAATAATTAAATTTCTCTCTACATCCATGAGGAAATATCAAAATATCATGTCTTTAAGGGTAAGACATCAAAGCAGAATGCAGAGGTAGGGCAATGAGAGGAGATCAGAAGTCTGAGGTTCAGAGTAGAGGTTCGTAAACATTTTCTATTAAAGTCTGGAGGGTAAACCTTTTAGGCTTTGTGGACCACAGGGCCTTTGTCACAGCTTCTCAGCCCTAGCACACAGCAAATGAGCATGGCTGTGTCTTGATAAACTGTTCACGGGCCCTTGAAATTTGCATTTTCTACCATTTCCAATTTGCCAGAGAGAAGGCAACAATTCCCATCCTACGAGCCAGCGATTCCTGTCAGCAGAGCATTTCCTCATCCCTCACTGCAATCTGTGAGACACATGGGGTTCAGAGAAGATAAATACAGGAGTGTATTACTAGGCCCTGGGTTTGCGTTGGGCCCTACGGATCTGGCAATGACTAAGGCCTAGTTTCTAGTTGCTTAGGGACCGGGCGGGCAGCCCAGGACAACCCAGGTGACTGCAACACAGAACGCAGGCTGCAGAGGCACAGAGAGGAAGCATTTAATCCAGTTATGGGCTCAAGGAAAGCATCTGGAGGAAGTGACATCCAGCTCAGATGAGGAAGAGATGGACAGACAAAAGAGAAGGGGGGGATGCAAAGGTACAGATTAAGGAGCAGCTGTGAGGAAAAGCAGCACAAGGGCAGAGGAGATGGAGCCCTAGAAAGCTGGACCAGCATCATCTCACGTCACGTTATGGAGGGCAGGCTTTATCCTGGCAACAACGGGGACCCGTGAGTAGGTGTAAGCAAAGGAGCAATATGGTTCCTCTTCCAGGAGGATCCCTCTGGCTGCAGAGTGGAGAATGGGTTGCAAGAAGCAAGTTCAACTCTCTCATTTCACAAAAAAACAAACAAAAAAAACAAAAGCCCTCCCACCCCCTCACCCACCCATAAATAATCTGACTTGCTCAGATTCCCTGAGCTAGAGAGACAGGAAATCAGACTGCTAAACTCCATGCCCGGTGCCCTCTGTCCACTAGTCAAAATGCCTTTCCCACAGACTCAGGAGCCAACAGCACATATCAAAGTCATAAATACTCATTTTGGCAGAGAATGGCCTTTCGAAACCCAAATCTAGCTCTGGGCTTCATTGCTAGAGGGATGCCATGAGTTCTAGAGACTTCCAGCTGACAAAGCTAGGAAAATAACCACGATGCCACACACCCTTTGCATTGAGCTAACATTCTGTGAATAATGACCTCATGACTCGCACTTGGGTTCTGAAAATGCCAAATTCTCTGCCAAAGCAAAGAAGGAAACACGGCGAGAGTGTCGATGAGAGAGTCATGCTCCTGGGGATGCAGGTTAAAATTTGTGAGCTGGGGAGAATTGTAGTGGGTTTCACACCAGGGGGCTTTATAACAGAGGGTGAGGTATGCCGTCATGGGATGACTAAGGTAGGGCCCAGGAGATTTTTATAATACCTAGAGGTTCCAATTTTGTTTTTAAAGCTCAACTCACAGCTGACATGGAGATAACGGTTTTGTGGGGTTGTTGGTTTGTTTTTGAACTGTTAATGATCTTAATGATCACTTAATCTCTCTAGTTCACAGATTAGGACTCTGAGTCTGCAAAGCTGAACATTTCTGGGGCTTGGAGCCCTGCTTCCAAAGCCAAACGTCCCTGGGTTTGTGGTCCCTCTCTGCCCATCACTTGCTATCTAGCTGTGGGCAAACAACTTCTCTATTCCTAGTAGTTTTACCTAAACCTTGGGTTTGTTGTATTGGAAGGAACTCTGCATGTGAGCTCAGTGCTTCGCACATGGAACAGGCCCTATAAAAATGATCTTTATAATTATTATTCATCATTAGAATAACAAACTTTTCTAATTGTAATAATGGGGATTCACAGAGTGTCCGCTCCCTACCATTACTGTTTGGTGTTATTTACTCAAGGTCACAGAAGGGAAACAGTTACTGGACTCAAACTAGAATCTTCTCTACTCCAGACCTAAAACTTAAAAACCTCTTTCCACTTTTTTTAAGATTTTATTTATTCACTTGAGAGAGTGAGCAAGAGAGAGAAAGCACAAGCTGGGGTAGTGGCAGGCAGAGGGAGAAGCAGGCTCCCCACTGAGCAAGGAGCCAGATGTGGGACTCGACCCTAGGATCATGACCTGAGCCAAAGGCAGAAGTGAACTGACTGAACCACCCAGGAGCCCCTTTTTCCACTTTAGGAACATAGTTTGAAAAGTCATTGTTAAAGAGTTTCAGGGCTTGGGAAAGTGCCTAAAGGAAAAGCTGGGCTGTCTCAGAGCTCTTGAGCTTTGATCCTGATTTTTATTTTCTATTTCTTTAGAAGCAAGACCATCACTATGAAAAATAACTTCGAAAACCACTACAAACTGTTGAATTCCACCATACTGTCATTAAAATCAATCAGGAGGGGGACGCCTGGGTGACTCAGTTGGTTAAGCAGCTGCCTTCGGCTCAGGTCATGATCCCAGTGTCCTGGGATCGAGTCCCACATTGGGCTCCTTGCTTGGCAGGGAGCCTGCTTCTCCTTCTGCCTGTCTGCCTATGCTTGCTCTCTCTCTCTAACAAATAAAATCTTTTAAAAAAAAATCAATCAGGAACAAGCAGAGGACAGGGCTATATACCTTGACCCTAAAGTAGAACAGCCTATGAAAAGTCAAGAGGTGGGTTTGAAATAAATTAAGCAGATCCTCGTTCTCCTTTTCTGCCGGGTATGATTTCCCCAGAAAGCTCAGTGTAGAGGGGTACCAGGAGGCCTAACATCTAGAATACATTGTCCGCAGAGGTTTCCAGCCTTCAACACCCACATGCACCCTCTCTTCACCTAAGCTTGGCCACCTTCCTTGCTTCATGAACATTCCTTGGGTGCCTCCATGGGCTACAGCCAGAGAGGTCCACTGCAGAGTATCTCTGGAATTTGCATCTGGACAAGTCAAAACTCTGGAGAGACCAATTGTTAATCCAAAGGTGGTATTTCATGCCCCTCCAATGTATCTTTCACACGAAGAGAATTTGATTCGCCAGACTCTGGGATACAGAGCATGAAGGAGTCGTGAACACGTTGGTCAAAGTGAATGAGCAGACGATTTGCATGATGGGTTCATCTGAACCTCAGTGGCCTCAGGGTTTGGAAAAGCTCCTTGCAAAGCTGAATTGACCTGCAGACTGGGGTTCGAGGCTGCCTTCTGGCTCCTCACTCGGTTATGTTCCTGTCCTTTCCCCCCACGGTAATATTTTGGATCAACTCCTGTGTAACGAATTCTCAAAGTGTAAAACAAAATGAGACCAGCTTTCTTCCACTCTGAAAATCAATCCTTTGCCTTAGAAAAGCATTTAGGCTTCTGAGTCACAGAAAAGCCGACACCCTCCAGCACTTAGAAGCAACACCACAAAGAGAAAAAAATGGAAACATTTGCGAATCGATTTCCCTTTCTGTACAGATCTGAGAGGTGAGACAGTTCTCGTTTCTGCCAAAGGGCTTCCGGCCCTGACAAGTTGAGTCAGCAGGCTGCAAATTGTTCGAAGTGGTTTTTGGACCACATCTCGTAGCTAGAAGGAACTGAACTGGGTCAAGCTCACTTTTGCAAGGTATGTTGGGATTTTAGCAGATAAAGGAAAATTCTTGGCCCTGTAACTCAATTTTATGGTTCTTGTAATCATCTATGGTTAGGAGCAAACCCCCACCCCCACCCCCACCCCCGCCACAGTAGGGTGACCAGATATCTGAGCTGGAATTTACCCATTCTTGCCTGTTTTGAGCTCTGATACTGACGTGAGCCATGGGGTGGTGGGCACGGAAAGACGCTGCTCAGGTCACCCTTTAAGAGAGACCCTTCAGTGACAAGTGTTCACCTGCCCTTCCAAAGCTCTGGGAGGAACCCACCAACCACAGCTTTCTCACCAAAGCCATGCTTTTCCAGAACAGCTCCTAGCCAGTGACTGAGCATGGGATAGGGCAGGGGTGGGGGTGACCGTAGACAGGAATTCCTGCCCTGTAGTGGGAATTGCTGCTTTGGGGCTTCCCACCCGCCTCGGCAAGACTTTTTCAGAGCTGCCCTTTCTACCCAATTCTTCCCCCTTCTTGCTCTCCCTGCACGGATGTCAGACTTGCATCATGATCCAAGGCTCTCCCCATTGCCTCCAGGCCTCCCTTGCCCCTTTGCAAGAATTTTCCCCCAAGAAACGAATTACACTTCTAATCCCATGTTGGCATCTGCTTCCTGGAGGACCTAAATGGAGGCAATGGGGAAAGAGCAGAGCTTATTCTCCCTTTCCTTATCCCTAACCTCTCCTGCACACACTGCCTTATTTTTCCAGCCAGCCCTTGCTCTCCCCTCTAAGCAACAGCCATGGCCTTCAGTGTTCGCCCATGGCAGTCATGTGCTCTTTTGCCATTTACTTCCCAATGGAAACACCAAGCCTGAGCAGATGGGAACCAGCAAAGTATCTCTAATGACCGGAAAATGTGAAGAGCCAATGAGGTGCTGAGATGCTGAGACGTTAGGACGAAGTCTGCCCCAACTGGAGATGTGAGTGTGAGTGCGCATATGTGTGTTGGTTCTTACTTGCAGGAGGAGAAGGTGGCAAATATCCCAAACTCAGAACTTTCTCCTCCTGATTCTAATAAGAGAAAACAAAGGAATATAGACTCGCTCCTTCACCTTTACAACTCCCTTGCTTATCCCCCCGAAGCTACCAGATCACTTGGCAAGTAGTAGAATGGATTCACTTTTATTTTACTGCATTTCCCTCGCTTTTCACAACTCATTGAACTGGTCAAAAGATGGGAGTGGGGTGAAGAGAAAGCCAGAAAAAATAAACACAAAGAAGTTGAAGGAGCCACAAACTCCTCCATCAATATTTAATCAAGCCACCGCTACGATCTGAATTTTAATTTTTCCAAGTAATCTATCCAACTTCATTCTAATTAGTAAAATGAAAAAGACCTAGGAGATCAAAGTAAAAATCACTTCTTCCTACAGGCGGTTGAGACCTAGTTACCTACCTGGAGGTAAAAAGAAAGATTGGGGCGCCTGGGTGGCTCAGTCGGTGAAGCCTCTGACTCTTGATTTTTGGGCTCAGGTCATGATCTCGGGGTCGTGAGATCGAGCCTGGTGTGGGGCTCTGAGCTCAGCAGGGAGCCTGCTTGAGATTCTCTCCCCCTCCCCCCACCCACTCACACTCTCTAAGATCTCTTAAAGATTAAAAGTCTCTGAAAATTCTTTCCAACAATGGACTCTAAGGGCAGGAAATTAACTTTTAAAAACTACAACACTCCCTTAAAACCCATTCATTTGCAACCAGTAAGTGAGAGTGTGGATTCGGTCTACTTTGGCTTGAAACATAAGGCGAGTCACCCGGTCAAATCCTACTTCTTTTCCCCATTGAGATTTCATTCTCAGGTAACCAGAAACACTGAATGCATCCCTTCCATCTCTGTCCCTCTCTTCTGCCACCATTCCGAAGCCTATAAGGACACCCTCAGTGCAGTAATCTGTTGGGATTTACACGATCAGCACTAACAGATGGTTTAAGATTTCTGATCTCCTTCCATTGCCCCCTCCCTGCCCAGCACCGACAGTAAGGCAGGAAATCCGTATGAAATTATCTGGATTCCGTGTTAAGAGAAACGTGCACACCCGGCCACCCTTGCTTCCTTTCATCTGGGTATGGCCTCAACTGTCCCGGTCAGCTGTTTTTCATCTTTAATCTAATCAAGCCACTTTCCCATGGGAAACAGCCCATGAAGCCCAAACCTATGTACCAAACTCGTTCTAGACCCAGGCGACTCACTGCATCTGACACTGCGGAAAGATCTGTAAAAGCGGCTGCTATGAGTCACTAAGGACAAAGCATTCCTGGAAGGAATGAACATCACTAGCAGGAAAATATTAATGCTTGCTTTGAAAACTCTATAGATCCCTACAGACCTGAACAGTATTTAGGCCTGAATGCTCTCCATCTCTAGGATACTTTCTATTTATTATTCGATTTTCTATAAATAGAACTGTCTCCTCTCTTTTTTTTCCAACAGTAATAGACTAGCATCAGAAATACTTGTAATGTTTGGCATTTTTTTTTGAACTTTTTTTTTTGTCAGAGCGCACACAAGCAGGCAGAGTGGCAGGGAGAGGCAGAGAGAGAAGCAGGCTCCCTGCTGACGAAGGAGCCCAATGTGGGACTCGATCCCAGGACCCTGGGATCATGACCTGAGCCGAAGGCAGCGACTTAACCCACTGAGCCACCCAGGCGCCCCTATTTGGCATCTTTTTTAACATTGTCCTTTCAGTTATTGGTGGGAGCTTAAAGGAGTCACTAACGAGAGTTTGCTCTATACCAGTGACTTTTAATTTGGGGGACCATGACCTATATATTACATCACGGACACACGGACACATGGAACCAACCAAAGAGGATCCTGAAGGAAGAAGACATGACAATGAAACCTATGGGATCCAGAAGGACATATCCTGGAACAGAAAAAGGACATTAGGTCACAGTGAAGGAAATTCAAATCAAATATGAACTTCAGATAATAGTAATGTATCAGTTATTGGTTCATGAAAAATGTACCATGATGATGTAAGTTGCTAACCCTGGGGGAAACTGGGAGGGGGGCATGCAGGAATCTCTGCACTCCCTTTGCGACTCTTCTAAAATAAAAGGTTATGAAGACAACACCAACAATAGAAAAGCAGTGGCTGCTGGGGGCGGGTGCGAGGGCTGCCAGAACATCCTGCTCTTCCTTCCAAAGCCCTATCCGCCCCCCAGCGTCAATCGCAGCAGGTGATTCAGAGTCCATTTCCAACCTCGCTGTCGGAGTAAAGAGCCCAAAGATGAGGAAGATAAAGCACGCTCCATGTTCTCTGTTCCATGTGCACCAGAAGAGCAGCTGACTAATGAAAGTGGGGTGAGTAAGCTAAAGCTAACCTCTTATTATTCTGGAACGGGGGTCTAGGGGGAGGCAATAAAGCTCTGTGAAATTTACTCTGAAATCTGAAATATGTCCAAACACCAGTTGCCAACTAACCTGCCCAAAACCTGACAGGAAATTTAAACCAGAATGTTTTAAGAGAAGTGCCGTTTTTTTGCTGCCTCTTTTTTAATCTTTTCTTTTCTTTTTCCTTGTTAAGAACAACTGTGCGTTGGTAATGAAACATCTGAATCAGATGGAAGGAATAAAACTTGGGATAAAATGGCCCAGAACCAAACAAATCCCTGGAGCTAACGAAAATCCTGGCAGTGATAAGGAGTCAGGCCTTTCCAATATGGATCTGAATGAGGCAAACCTCAAAGCCAAATGTCTGGGTGTGAAACTTCATAAAATGGAAGTGTGGAAATGCAAGTGTTCACGAAGGGAAGCTGATTAATTTTCCAAAACTCCATTGAGCATATTGTTGCAGAACCGCTGCAGCTCAAACTGCTGTAGACTCTAGGCTCAGAGCAAGGATGATATGGATATGATGAAGAACTCTAGTATCTAATGGTCTCTGTTCACCCCTTCTTGGCATTTGTGAGAAGATCCTTTCTGGCTCCCGCATCCTGGTGGAAGAGGGTCCTGATCCTTAAGTGGTGTGAGCCATGGGAGTAAATTGTCCAAATTTAGTACTTCTCAAACCTCTTTTTCAGAAGGGAAATTCTTGTATGAAAGAATCTTATCTGGAACCTCAAAAGAAAATTAAAATCAGAACTACTTTGGAGGAAGAAGAGAGGACACAGAGCCCCCTCAGTTATAGACTATACTATGTATCCAGCTGGCACTCAAATAGCACAGAGGGTCAAAGTACCTTTTCTCCCCACCCTGTGCACCTGAAAATTTGCATATAACTTCTGACTCCCCAAAATTTTACAGTTGACTAGAACCCTTACCAACAACACGAATAGTCTATTAACACTTATTTTGTATGTCCTACCTACTATATACTGTATTCTTACAATAAAGTGACTTAGAGAAAAAGTTTTCAGAAAATCACAAGGAAAATACATTTACAGTGCTGTATTTATAAAAATTCATGCGCAAGTGGACCCTTACAGTTCAAACCCATGTTCAAAGGTCAAGCTTATCTTTTAGGTGCATAAAACCTCATCACTTATAGGAATGGTGTTTTAAAAATTGTCTCA
>ML111864.1:25851-38902 GCA_003697995.1 Taxidea taxus jeffersonii
TTTCCTCCTCTCTCTCTCTGCCTCTCTGCCTAGTTGTGATCTCTGTCTATCAAATAAATAAATAAATAAATCTTTTAAAAAAAATTGTCTCAATGTTTAGTATTTAGCTGATACAGATAAATGTATTTTCATTATAAATTAACAAAAAATCTTACTTTACATTTGTATAATCAGTAGACTTCCTTGACCCTGGGGACCCTAGGGACTAAAGTGTTTCAAAAACACTTAGGGCTTTTCTTCCTCTCATCTCTAAGATGAATTTGGCAGATATCGGCCAGATGCTCATCACCCCATCCCCTCCTCCTGGGAACACAGGAATAGTACATACTCCAGCTTCCCTTGCATACAAGTTAGGAGCATGTGACTGGGTTCTGGTCAATGGCATAGGAGTGAAAATAAGATGCATCTCTTCTAGGTCTTCTCTCTACAATTTCTCCTGCACTCCTCCACATTCTCCTCTTCTATCTCTCTTGTCTGTACCCTGGAAAGGAAGGATTGCTTGTTGGTAGAGTTACAAGATAGAAGGAGTTTCTGTCTAGAAGAATGACCCAGGAAACCTACATTGGCAACATCACAGCATCGTGTGAGCAAGAAGTAAGTTCCTGGGTTAAGCCACTGAGACTTGAAGGTTTGTTACTAGAGTGAGATACAGAAGATACAGATTCTAAAATGTATTTAATTTCCTTGAAAAAATCATTTAAACTTGTTAAGAGAGCTAATTTCAGCCTGAATTTTCTCCTTACCATAGATTCCTTTTCAAATGTATTACTAGTAAAGGGTTCTTTTTCATGAACTGGCACGTATTATCCAAACAGATAAAAAATTGTATCACTTGGGATGCCTGGGTGGCTCAGAGGGCTAAGCCTCTGCCTTCGGCTCAGGTCATGATCCCAGGATCCTGGGATCGAGTCCCACATTGGGCTCTCTGCTCAGCAGGGAGCCTGCTTCCCCCTGCCCCCTGCCTCTCTGCCTACTTGTGATCCCTCTCTGTCTACTTGTGATCTCTGTCAAATAAAATCTTTAAAAATTGTATCACTTTTCACGCCACCCTTTTTGCCCTGTGTACTGGAAACCTTGGGTCAGAATTTAATGTTTAATCACAATAATTGGCATAGCCCTCTTGGTTGGCATATTTGCCACCGATTCCCTTACATGGGTTTGATTTTCTGTGTCTTAGTTCTTTGTTTTTTGTTTTTGTTTTTGTTTTTAAGATTTTATTTATTTGTCAGAGAGAGTGAGCACAGGCAGACAGAGTGGCAGGCAGAGGCAGAGGGAGAAGCAGGCTCCCTACAGAGCAAGGAGCCCAATGTGGGACTCGATCCCAGGACGCTGGGATCATGACCCGAGCCGAAGGCAGCTGCCTAACCAACTGAGCCACTTGATCCATTTTGGCAAAGGTCTTCTATAAATAAGTAAATCTTTTGAGAGAAATGACACTAGCAAACAAAATGTAACATGTTTGGAATTCTTTTTAAAGTAACATTTCGCTTGTACGATATTAAAAGTTTCTCAACCACTGTGCCTCTTGAAGTGGAGGTTACATCCCAATTAAATGGAGATGTTTTATACAACATAGTTATTTACAAAGACCCACCCTGTGGGGGAGGAACTCAGGCCTGACCTTTGGCATTACATTAGTCAATGGCCAAGCACTGGACCAGATGGTGATCATTTCTTTACATGCCCCAGATATATGAAGAGCATGAGTGGCAAACAAACTTCCATTTTATCAAAATTGGAATCAGATTTTAAAAATAGACTTCAGTTCAAATAACGTTTTCTGTCAAGCCCTAAAGCATCCCCCATTGATGCCAAGACTAACAAGACCTTGTTTTGCAGGAATCACTGCTATTGTTTTATATGTTGTAAGGGTTTCTACTGGAATATTAAGATGCATTCTTCCTTTCTTGTGATGGAACAAATAAAATTCACTCTATAGCAGGTTCTGCTCCCACTTGTGGATGAGTGGCTTCTAATAAAACCTCAGCCTCACAAAAGAAGGGCAACAAAGAACATGTGCAAGCTTGGTTCACCTGCCTGGTATGGACTGTGTTCTCATTATGAAAGGAGTCATAAATACATACTCCCAGATAGACACCTACTTCCCTTCCTCTAATGCCTTGGCTGTTTTAAAGGTCAAGCAGTGTTATGAAGTCATCCAGCCACAAGGGGCGCATCTGAGTTCTTACTGTTCTTGACTCCTTCCCAGTAAGAGTAACGCTCTGGACAGACGGAAGCCATGGAAGGGATGTGCTCACATTGCCCTGTGCCGCAGGGGGTTGGAGGCATTCCTGCACACTGCCCCTTTCAGCCTCCAACATACGGGCCTCCCAAGCTGGGAGCAGCAACAGACACAGAATGGCTCTTTCTGGAGTATCTGGTCCCCCAGACTGAGTCCTCTAGCCTCAAAGAGACACTCACTTCTGGTTCTTAATTAAGTAAACTGAGGAATTCTCATGCTGGAGAGACTCTAGTAAAGAAGAACACTTGTGTAATAATGGGACAGGCACTCAAGTCATTTTAGTTTGAATATTTAAGATGTGACATATATTTTCCTCAAGATGGTGAAAGTACACATCAAGTGCAAATGTGAAGATATACCCCCCATTCCAAAAGGAATTTGTCAATATATTCCTTCCTGCTAGCCAATGCACTGTTTATACAAGAATGAAATCAACCGAACATTGATGAATCGTGTAAGTGCCACTTTTGCTATATGTTAGCTATGTAAAGATGAATAATATATGATCCCTATCCATGAGAAGGTAATGGCCCCCAAAACTGACCCCTGGGAACGTTTACCATTGGCATCACTTGGTCAAAATATTTTGCCTGAGCCTTCTCACTGTCTCATGAGCCAAAACGCTGAATGACAGTCATTTTGACACAGATTTGACAAGTATTGTCACAATAGCAATATTATGTCAACTATGGTAAGAATATGGCACCAACATCATGTTCTAGGCATCAAACACAGTGATCTGGGGGAGCATTGACCCTCAAACCTCCCCAGTCCAGCCTCTACACTGATTTCACGGTTCCTGTTCTTATTGTGTCCTTCAGTAAAACCAAAGATTCTGTTTACTGGTATTCTTGCCTCCCTTTATCTTTCAGCTAAAGCAGCTTTGGTATTTGAGCAAGAAGACAGGCATAAGGTAGAGATTCTAGATCAGAGTTTCATTTGAGAGTATCCTCATCACTGGCAGATAGGGGTCAGATGTGGGACAGCTTGCTTTCATACAACCTTCCTTTAGGTCAGGTGTTTATAACCTTGAGTCCTGGGAACTATGAACTTCCTAAAGTTGTATACAATATTGCTTGTGAGGGGGGAGGGTATTTACCTGAGTTATTAAAGTCTGCCTTAATCAGTTTTGGCCTGATGGAAATGAATTAAAGGATCATTTCTCCTTTGCCTCTCCTGGAGAGATAGACAAGTTTCCTTCTTCAGTGTTCCTAGGTCCTAGTTCTGCCCTAAAGATCACCTCCACCCACTTCTTCGCTGAGGACAGAGCTGGGAATTGCCTGAAGAGGAAAGGCAAGGAAAATCTGGTAGGTGGGTGGGGCTGGGATGGATCAGTGGTTGTAGAAAGAGCTACTTCCCAGGAACAGAAGTGGGAGGAAGGGAGTGAGGGGGGAGGGGCTGTCTATAAAGGCTCTTCTGACAACAGGGCTCACACAGAGCAGTCCAGAGGCATCAGGGCCTCACGTGAATGGTTGGAAGTGTTATTTCCGGCCAAAGCACCTACAAAGTCTGGTCATGAGTGCTGCAAACAGGGAACTCAGCACAGATCTGAGCAGAACCAGACATTATAACCTGCACCTATGAGTGAAGGACAAAATCCCCAAGAGTATTGGACTGAAATCCTGAGGCTCCCCCCAATATTTTGGTCCAGGTTTCCTGTAGGGTCTCAAGTGAATAGGGAGGAAGAATAAGAAACGCCCTCCCACAAATAATTGAACTTGGATGTCTCAACCACCTGGTGGGTAGAAGGCTGAGTCAGATAGGATTTAGAAAAATTAAGGATGAGACCTTTCTTACACTTCCAAGATCATGGAGCAAAGGCAAGTCAATTACATGCATATGTACACTTTCTTTTAGGAAAAGTGCCCAGAACCTTCATTCAATTTTTTTTTTCTTAATTTGACAGAGATCACAAGTAGGCAGAGAGGCAGGCAGAGAGAGAAGGAAGCAAGCTCCCCGCTGAGCAGAGAGCCCTGGACCCTGGAATCATGACCTGCCTGAGCTGAAGGCAGAGGTTTTAACCCACTGAGCCACCCAGGAGCCCCCCTTCATTCAATTCTTAAGAAACCTAAGCTTTAGGAGATTGGTGGTGTTTTTAGGCTGGGCTCTCTGAGATGAGGATTCAGGATTTGAGAGCAAATGATTTATTAAAAAGTGCTTCCAGAGGAGACTGGCAAGAAAGTGGGAGAAGCAGAAGAGAGGGGAGGGAGCCAAGCAAGACTGTAGTCTTAGGCAAAGCCCTACGGGGTGGGGGGGGAGGGCTTTAAGCCCGCAGGAGACCCCTGGGGTGTAAGTTACACTTCAGAGTAGGACCAACTGAGGCAAGAGAGCTGGGCTCCCACACCTGCTTACTTTGCTCAAGGGCCATGCACAGGGCTATGGAAAATTCCCAGGCATCGTCGGCTGAGGGCTCTCTGCACTGGCTCTGGTGGAATGAAGGGCAGATTTCCAAAGAGCTTCAAATGCTGTCAATTAGAATCAAATGCACAAAAAAGGAATTAGAGTGTGTGTGAAAATGGTCAAGGAACCCCAAAAGGAAATGGAGGGGATCTGGGCAGGAGCACCAATATTGTCCACTCCTCACCCTGGAAGATCTTCATAAGAAGGCAGTAGTAAGCCAAGGGTCAGAGACTTGGTGCCCCAAGCACAACCATGAGAAGGTGAAGGAAAGAAAAGACCCAGTTGAGACAGGGCCAAGAAAAGGGAGGCTATGTGTGTATAAAGAGGAAAGGACCCATGTGTCTATAATCCAGTAGATCTGCTCCCCATCCTTCCAGAAAATGTCTCCTCACTGGGCATCTGGTGCATCCGTTCTAAGACTCCATCAGTCTCTCCCATCACTCAGAGCCTCTCAATGGTGTCTCTCCCTTTTGGTCCCATTCTGTGGCCACTGCTGGGTCTTCTCTCCTGCTCCATCCTCCTGCTGCTCACTGCCCCTCTTCTAGTATCTGTCTTCTCAATGACCTCACTGTCTTCTGTAAGGTTGAGAAGCGGAATCTTTGTCCTGCAGTCCTGGTCCCGTGAAGCTGTGCCCAGTGGGTCTCCTTTCCATAACCCAACACACTCTTGGAAGGTGTGTTCTGAAGCAGGGCCAGCTCCCTCCCTGAGAGTCTGTAGCTGGCTCATATGATTTCCCCATCCCCGTTATACACACACACACACACACACACACACACACACACACACACACACAGACTGAGGCCCACAGAAATGGCAACCTGCCCAAGGCCACTTAACTAGTCAGTGATAGAACCAGACAAGATCAAGTTCTTAGCTCTCTCATCAGTGTCCTAACACATGCTGCCTCCCTCGTGTTCAAGCAATTTGGATCAATAGTAATAAATACAAAGTACTTTCTTGGGGGAGGCAATTCAAGCTAGTGTCAGAAGCATTCCACAAATACGTGGAATTTTTTTTTTTCTTTGAATCTGGGAGGCTGAGGCACATGGCGTAAATGTGGGGAGGCAGAAATCAGCATGCATTCCAAAATGAAGGGGTCTTTCCAAAAAGCAACGGCCGACGTTGCAGGGCAGAAAGGGACTGCTTACAGAAACTACTAATTTGAATACCTTGTAGTGTCGATGAAAACACTTCCTTTGCTGAATATTTTATTAATTTCACCAAAATCATAGGGTGAATGAGAAAGTCAAAAGGTGTTTCAAAGAGAGAACCGGCTTCACTTTCCCACCTTCAGACAGAAAGAGGTGGTCTTCTGTCTGTTTCCAGGGAGAGAAGGTGAGCTCTGGCGGTCACAGTGGTCTTCGTATTGGTTCAAGGGTCAGGTGGGGCTCGGGTCCTCTATCAGCTCCTTCTCCAAAGCCACACCTACCACAGTCCCTTACAGATTCCAAAGTGCTGTCCACACATAGGACTTGGTGTAATCCTCACAACAACCTTGTGTGGCAGTAACTTACGACCTCCTTTTACAAATAGGGAGACTGAACCTCTGAGAGGTTATCTACAAGCAACCCACAAGCATGTGTTAGTTCAGACCCAAATCCAAACCCTCAGCTCCAAACCCCATGGGCTGCCTTTTTTTTTTTTTTTTTAAACCACTCTGCTCAGTTACTGTTCAGTGGGTCTTGTGAGGTCACTGGTTTGGATGTTACAGGCAAAAAGAAAACCCAGCTGAACTGTAAATCACTGCAGGTGGGATCTTATCTTTATAAAACAGGAGGTCTTGGCTGCACAGGAGCCGAGTGTCGAATGCCTCCAGTGAGTGGTTGGTTACTCTGCCGGGCTCTCTTCCAGCCACAGAGCAATGACCAAAACAAAACGTCCCTGCCCCCTGGAATTTACATTCTAGTCGGATGAGACCGAATGGAAACAGCTAATGAGATATAAAATATGCAAGGGATGATAAGTATTAGATAAAAATGAAACCAAACAAAAAGCCCCTGGAGTGAGTGTGTGTGTATTTAGAATATGGTTCTGTTTTACTTATAAGGTGTTCAGGAAAGGCCATCAGATAAGGTCACATGTGAGTAGGGACCTGAAGGAAGCTAAGGAGGAAGTTTTAGGGCGATCTGGAGGAAACCACTCCAGACAGAAGAAACCAGAAGTGCAAAGGCCCTAAGGTATGAGCTGGGTGAGTTTGAGACCCAGGAAGGAGGCCAGTATAGCTAGGAAGAGTCCAACAGGCCTGAACTTGCTCTTATGGAGCAAAAAAAAATTCCTAAGAGAAAAAGAAGTGCATCTCTACGGAACATAAAGAATAATACAAAATAAAATTGGGCAAGTGCTATAGAGGGACGTAAATCAAGCTTTATGGGATTGTAGAGGAAATAATAGAGGCTTAGAACTACAGTCAGAACTCAGTTCTCAAGTCCAAGATATTGAATACTCTTTTGCACTGTAAAATATACTTCTTTCAAATCATGTCTCATGTGGATTGCCAATATGAAAACAAATGGAATCAAAATACTCCTGTTGAAGTAAGAGTGTCCTGGAGGGTTAGCCTTTTCAACTATGCCTTGCCCTTTCTCCTCTCCAGCCATTGAGGGACCTTTATGGAACCCTAGGGCTCTAAGAACCAAAGTTTGCCCATGACTGATTTAGTCCATCTAGTTCATTTTACAAAAAGGAATCTGAGGCCCACAGAGGGACTCTTATTCTGGGATCTCCTGGAGTGAAGGCCACACTGGTCTTGTGCACTGGCCCCCAACACTGACCATGGACCCAGCTTCAGCCTTGGGTCAGCAAGCCCACCTCCCTGTGGAGACCTGGGCCTGGCTGACCAAGAACCCCGCTGCTCTCCCCCTTTCCCTGTATGCGATGCTACCCTGGAGCAGTTGCTTCTCTCTGCTCCCGTTTGAGCCTGGACACAGGGAAGGCTCCAGGGAGCTTCTCTGTGAGGCTTCCATCTCCCCAGCAATGATTCCACCTGTGGGACAGTGCATTCATCACTCCTAAGGGACAGTCTGAGACAATTAGAACAAAGAGGTCATTGCATTTCAAATTCTATTTTTGAGTCCAAAGTGAGACAATGGTCTTGAAACTTGGATTTATTGGGAGAATAGACCTCTTGACACACAGAAATCATGGCCATGAAACTGCTCTGCATTTACGCACTGAAAACACTCAGCACACCCTTGACTTCCTGCTTCGCACATCATGTATTTCTTTAATTAGATCCTTCTTTTTCAGTAAATTCTATTCCTCCTTCCAGGTAACTAAATTCTCTTCCATTTTGATACTCCCTCAGACTTTCCCAAGCAGAATCCATTTGATCCTCTGTGTTCTTGGAGTACCTTATCCATACATTTAATAGGGCTCTCATCTTACTGCATTGGAGAAACGTGTTTACATATCTTTCCCACAGGCTCTGAGATGCTCTTGGGAATAAGAAACAGGTTTTACTGGTATTTGATGCCGCTAGCACACTGTTCTTGGTTCTTGATATGTTTGTTGATTGATGTAATCCAACACTGACTGAGGTTATGAGAAATGAAGCTTCTTCTCCATCATAGACATTTTGAGAAATGGCCAACTAGTGATAAGCCACCATCAATTATATTCTTGGCTAACTCAATAACTCATTGAAAAGTAAAATGACAGGTGAATACTCTATTGGTCATTGGAAGTTTCTGATGGATGGCCTCAGCATTCATCTTTGGTCTACTTCAGCTGCGTACCCTCTGACATTTTTGTTTGTCCACGATGGATCTTCCCTGAGGCAGACATGTTGCTACTGCCAGCATAGCCAGCAATGACACATTCTCCCTAATTTCAGCCACAGCCCCTGGTAACTGTCAGCCTTTCAGATATGACTGACAAGAGTGGGAAGCAAAATCTGTGGGAAAAACCTATGAAATGAAATCAGGCCCCTTCTCCTCCTCTCACTGTAGAAGATCTCATGTTTTCTGAGCATTGTGTGGTGAATCTCACATGATCCTGAGACAGGGCTCTATCAAAGAGATTTGATTATTCTGATAGACACGTGGGCCTGGCTAGTGGCACCTCCGGCCTGTCAGCACTGAAAGAAGAACCTAATTTCCATCTCCCAAATTCGCACTGCACATCAGGGTTACACAGAAGGTCACTCCCTTTCAACAATAGCAACACAACCAAAGCCATCTCATTTGCGAGAGTTTATAAAAAATAGATTATCTCAGATCTATTTTCTTAAGCCAAGAACAAAACAACTTTGGTGATACAACAAGTCAGCTCTCCCATGTCTCTTGATCTCTGCTTTGTCCAGAATTTTCAGATTTTGTGTTGAAATACAAGTCGTCCCCCCGCTCTTCCCCCAACCAACAGATCGCCTGCCCAGTCATTTCTGGTCCTCACTTCATGGTTAACAACCCTAAGTGCAATCTTCTTGCTTTTCGTTTATAAGCATTTATTTAATCACATGGGATTTGCCATGTTTATTGTCAAACAATTGATCTTTTCTTCCTAAATCCCTCTAGGATTTCTATCTAGCTGATGTGGCTTTCATGTTTCTGACAGAAATAGCAAACAAGAACACAAGAGAGGGAGATTTGTTTCGTGCTGAACCGTGGAGTGTCCAGGGTTATCAAAAGGCACTTGAGACATGACCACAGAAGAAAGAGAATCTGAGGAACTGTTTGGGGAGACAAGTCGCATGAAGGATGTTTATTTGTATTTCTAAAATTTCCCTTTCTGTGGATTTATTTACATTTCATTAATATGAAGTTACCTGACCTGAGTAACATTTTGTCCCACATAGTTTACTAATTTGACTTTTGCAAGCAGCCAGACAGCAAAAATGATTCCCAATAAGCTCTTGGTTGATGTGAAGCTCCATATTTATTGAATTAGAGAACTTGCTGTAAAACTGTCCTTTGAACTCTGGTACCTTTGAAATATTATGTTTATTCTCGGAGGAAAGCAGGTAACTGTTGACTCCTGCTCCCTTGGGAAGGGACTTGGGTTTGTTAGCTATAAGCTAAGAAGGTGGAGGACAGTTTTCAAGGGCAGGAGTGGAACCGTGGGGTTTTAATTCCCGAACTGGACCAACATCAATGGGCTTTAGCCTTGATTCTTTCCAATTTGCATTAGCTAGGTTCTAATCTAGCAGGGTTCATTTTAATGAAGCCAGAAGCCTTCTCTACCTAGACTTTCAATATTGCAGAGTTTTGTTTTGTTTTTTGTTAATTAAGATGAAGAATTCCCTTTGGCTTCTACAGCCAAAATTTTCCATTTGTTCCATTTAGAATGCCTGTTGGCTCCCACCTTCTGCAACCACATGCCTCAAGCACAGCTGGACAATTTATGATCTACTTTGGGATTAAAAAGGTGCGATATCCTTGGGAAACAATCCTAATAACTTGGATTCCTATTTACTCTTGCCCATGACCAGTCTGTTCTAAGCGACAACAAGCAAGAGGGGGAGGCAGGAGAATAAGGAGGTTTCACAGCAATGCTTCCAAAGAGATCCCCTCTCTCCCTAAGCCCGGAGCCTGAATTCAACAAAGACTGATAATGAAAGTAGATCTGAAAAGTTCTCATCACAAGAAAAAATAAGTAACACCAAACTAACTATTGAGATGGATGTTAACCATCACTTTGCAATATACTCATATATTGACTCAATATGCTGTACATCTGAACCTCATAATGTTATCTGTCAAGTGTATCTCAATAAAAAAACGCATGTCAGAAAATTTAAAAAAGGAAAACCTTGATGCATTTGAAATTGCTATGATATTTGACACAGGACATTATGTCCTTGCTACTCTGTTAGTCTTTAACAAGCTTAAGTCTCAACCAACATTGAGCATGCAGCAGGCACTTAATAAATGTTTGAATTAATGAGATTAATGAAATAATTTCCAGAAAAATGATAATGTTTGGATGTAGCAGCAATGTCAAGTTGCTATAAATGTTTCTAGATGCTGACCCTCACTAGTCATATTTACCTCCTCTTGAGCAGGGAACAATGCGTGGACCAGTGGCTCCTCCTTCCCTTCAGGGACACTGAACTTGATAGTACTGGTGTTCCTTCCCAGTTCCTGCCTTGCTCCTCTGCTTGGGCGGCCCCAGCACCCAATGCCGAGCTTGGTGGCAAGGTCAACATGATGCTTGTGGAGCCGCGAAGACCGAGACAACCACTTGAATGACTAACAGTGTTTCAGTCTCTGTATGTCCCTCGCCTTGTCATGCTCCCTAACAATCTGGAATCCTAGCTCCTCTGCTACTTAGTATTAGGTGACCAGGAGCAAGTTACTTAACCTCTGTGTGCCTCAGTTTTCTCATCTCATAATAATATCTTTTGGGGATGCCTGGGTCGCCCAGTTGGTTAAACATCTGCCTTCAGCTCAGGTCATGATCCAGTGGGAACCTGCTTCTCCCTCTGCCTGTGTTCCTCCTGCTTGTACACATTCTCTTTCTCCCTCTGAAAATTAAATAAAATCTTTTAAAAAAGATATTCTCTTCAGAGGGGTATTTTTGCTAAACATTTATTTTGTGATAATTTCAAGCTTACAGAAAAGTCACTGGAATCAAAGAAATCCCATTACTTTTTTTTTCTTTTTTAGATTTGAGAGAGAGGAAAAGGAGACAGAGGGGAAGGGTGTGGGGGGAAGAATCTCAAGCAGACTCCAGGTTGAGCATAGAGCCTGACACTGGGCTCAATCTCACAACCCTGAGATCATGACTGGAGTGGAAACCAAGAGTTGGAGACTTAATGGACTGAGCTACCCAGGCACCCCCCTGTTATTCTTTATTTGGATTACCCCCTTGTAGGACTTCCCCATTTGCTCTGTCATTCTTTCTTACCCTCTGCATATTTTCTTCCTGATGTATCTGAGGGTAACTTGCAGCCATCATGCCCACAGGATTGTTCTGAGAATTAAATTCATACATGCGAAGTACTCAAAATAGTCTTGGCCCACATAATATGCTCTCATAAAATATGAGCTCTTCTGTTTGATCTTTAAAGGCCTCTCTAAGGGTGCCTGGGTGGCTCAGTCGGTGAAGCATCTGCCTTTGGCTCAGGTCATGACCCTGGGGTCTTGGGATTGAGTCCCATGTTAGGCTCCCTGCTCAGTGGAGAGCCTGCTTCTCCCTCTCCTGTCTACCTCTCCCCCTGCTTGTGCTCTCTCTCTCTCTGCCAAATGAATAAAATCTTAAAAAATAAAGACCTTCCTAGACCTATGGGTTCATTCTATAGGCACCTCAAATTCTAGTGATTTGATGGCTGCCCCATGTGCAATCTCCAGTATGCTGGGGGCCCATCCCTATGACTCTGCCCCTCTCAGATTTTTATGCCAAATTCACTTATTTTCAAATGTGTGGGATTTGATTGACCTAACACATGTTTTCTATACCATATGTATCTGCTCTTGAACACTGGTATGGGCTGTATCTGCTCTAAATTCCTGTGTTATTAAATCCCCAAAACTGGTATTTTGTCTTCATCTCTTACAAAACTATTGCACTCCTGTTAACCTAGTATTAAACTGATCAGTTGTGACTAGAAGGCCAAACCTTCGCTCTTTGTGTTCTCTAGGGAAATGATAGGAACAGTGATTTCTAGGAAATTCAAATTTGACCCTTGGAACACAACTCCCCTAAGCAGCTCAAACGCCCCCTGTTGCTGTTACTCCAAATGTCTATGCTTCTGATTCCTGAATAAAGTGTCAATGAGCGTACTGCCTTGTCTACCCCTGGCATTGCTTTACCTTTAAACTGAGCCAGAACTTCGCTTTCTCACGTTTACCCTGGAATCCTTTGCTTCCTGATTTCTTGCCTTGTCGCCTCATCCAGATCCTGCTGTGCTAAATTGAATTACGTGGGGGAAAAAATACTGATTCAGCTTCATCTCCATGTACCCAGATTTAGCTCTGACAAGAACAGAAAGATTGTTCCGTCCACAGCAATTTTAAAAATCATTCCATTTGAGTCATATACCAGAAAGAAATCAAATCACAGAGGCATCTGGTGTCCAGAAAGACCCACTCTTGACTATGGCCAGAATCTAGAAAGTTGGGTGACTTGCCCAGGTGACTCATTGCTCTTTGTAGACGATTAGAACAAGGCCCATATGTCTTCCAGGCCCTTTTGCTCAGGATTATTGTGTGACCAAAACAAATCCTATCAATACCGCAGCAGAGTTCATGGTCTGAACAGCTTTTGTGCCAGACAATGTCAAGGGAAGGGAAAGGAGGCAAAGCGCGTGCCTCTTCCACCCCAAGATGAATTCCATACGTGTGACTGAAGCCAACCTCCTCTCACGTCCTTCTCCCCGGGGAGCCCGTGAATGCAGAGGCTCCCACAGACATTCACAGCCCGCACGGAATGCGCTGCTCCCTGATAAGTTATAATTTGTACCACACAATATGG
>ML111865.1:0-15463 GCA_003697995.1 Taxidea taxus jeffersonii
CTGCCACTCTGTCTGCCTGTGCTCACTCTCTCTAACAAATAAATAAAAACTTAAAAAAAAAAAAATCTCTGAATCCCTACTGCCCAGCACTGGTGGGGGTGGCCAATGCTCAGTGGGGGCTCACTAAATGTTTGTTGGATGACTGTGTGATCACAGCCCCTTACATGTTCTCCCTTATTATATGAGCATGGCCTTTCTCCTCCCAGACCCCAAGGTATGGGTCAGAGGCCACATCTGTAATATTTTCTGGCCTCCAAGGGCAGCACAGTGCTGAAAACCCAGGAGTCTCCAGGAACAAAGACCCGTTATATGGGTGAGCTATCCTGTGTAGCAGACCACACCACACCTTAGCGACTTGAAATGGCAGACTTTATTCAGCTCACAATTCTGCAATTGGGAACTCAGCCTGGGCTCAGCCAGAGTTTTCTTGGTCCCAGCGAGCTCCTCTTGTGGGTCGCGATCAACAATGAGTGGGCTTTGCTGACCTTTGCCAAGAGTTCTTATATGTCCAATGTCTGAGTGGACACAGCGGGGCTGATGGACTCTGGCTCCCACCTGCCAGCGGGCCAGCCCAGGCTTCTTCTCGGTGGAGCCTGGCATCCTGGGAAAGTAGAGCACCAGGTCTCTTTGGCCCAGGCTCGGGAACTGGTAGACCACCCTTATGTTCCACTACATTCTACTGACCAAAGTAACTCACAGGGCCAGCGCAGAGTTCAGATTCAACCACTGGGAAAAATAAACTCTACTTCTCGGTGGGCAAAGCTGAGCATTCCTTCACGAGAGGGAAGGATGCGAGGTTAAGGACAATTGTGGCCAAATGTGCATTTTGACATGCCAGTGGGGCATGAAAAAGAACAGAATCTGCTCAGCTCCGGTCACTTTGGTGTTATTTAGACTCTAAGTCTGATATCACTAGGAGCTTCTGAATTTGGATAGAAATTTGGGGTGCCTCTGATGCCCCCTTCCAGGCCCTTTCTCCATCTCTGTGACCTTTTCCTGGCTATGACACCCATGTGGCAATGGTGGGTGTGGATATCCTCATGCTCTGTCTCCAGAGAGATGGAAATGGCATTAATCTTTCCTACCTGAGGGATTTTGGAGAGCAGAACTGGAAGAGGAGAAACAAAGTCCAAGTGCAGCTCTCAGATCCTTGGCTGTGTGCCAAGGCTGTGTTTTGCAAGATCCCTGCTCTGCCCACAGCTGGATGTGGGTTATGTGACCCGTTCCCAAGTCCACCCTGCATCCTGATTTGGGGATCAGGGTGGAGGGAGAATTTAGGGTAGATCCTGCGTCCTCTTCCCCTCCTAGAAATTCCTGGGGTTGGGAATATCTCTCTATCCTGCCACTGGTTGGATTGCTTCTGAGCACAACTATTGGAAAGTGTTATTTATTTGTGTCTATATGTAGGGGCTATTCTCCCTCTGAAGCATCCCAGGATTTCATCTTTTCCATTGCTGATCAGCTGCCCTCTGGGGTCGAATGACAAAGGAGTACCCTAGGCCATGTGCTGAAGGGTGACTGCGGAACTAGAGCCTGTTGGGGATGGCATGAGAAGCTTCAGGAAGAACAGGTGACCTTGGATCCCATGTTGACCGATAAGGGGGCCCATGGCTGCCTAGCACTGGAGCTTATGCCTGCCACAGCGGGGCCGGCTGAAGAAGAACGGCTTGAAGTTTTTCTCGTAGGTGGGCAGGCTCTCTCGGAAGCAGTAGGCAGACTGCCTGTCACACTCACATGCCCGCAGTCCACAGAGGCAGCTGACGCTGGGGCCAAGGGCACACTGACCTGCAGAGAGAGAAGGGGTTACTGGGAGCTAAGCTTGGTTCTAAGGTCCAGGGAAATGGGGGCTTGCTGCAAGGGGTCAAGTGTTGGAAACAGAAAAATGGAAATTGGAAGAAATTGGGAGTCTGTCTTCTAGGTCCCTGGTCACACCTGGACATGCCACAAGGACTGGAGTGAAGAAAAGCCTGGAAAGAAATGGGGAGGGGGAGGCTGGGCTGCATGGAGGGGTGCCCTGAGTGGGCATGCAGACCAAGGACACGGGACCCACTTTCTCAGAACTCACCTCATATATCCAGCTGCTTGCTTGACATCTCGCTGGGATGTCTCAGGCATCTCCAGCTTAAGGCGGTCAGAAGGGAACACTCGATGTAGTGCTCCCTCCGCCCACCAACCTGTCCTTCACCCACGCTTGCAGTTCGCAAACGGCACTGCCTCCTACTTGAGCCCAAAAGTGAGCAGCAGCCTGGGTTCCTCCCTGCCTTCCACTTTGCACATCCAGTCCACAGCAAACGCCACTGATTTCTCTGTTTAGAGTACTTTATGCTCTGCCCTCTTCTCTCCACCTTCCTGGCCACTCACCCATTCCCTGTCCCCTCCAGCTCTTCCTCCCTAACAGGAGGAAATGAACAGGGACTTTCTTAAACTGTCACTCTGATCAGGTCCACTCTCCTGCTTCAAGACCCAGTGCAGTTTCCTAGTACTGCAGGAAGACATCCAAATCCTCACCAGGGGCCAGAGAGCAGCCTTGCTGTGATCTGGTCCTTGCAAGCCTCTCCATCCCCACTGTGCTTTGCTCTGCTCTGGGCACATTGTCCTCTCTGTCACATGTTTGGCTCCCTCTTGTTCCAGGGCCTTTATTCTCCCCATTCCAAAACACTTCTCTCCAGGATCTTCAAGTGACTGGATCCTTCTCCTCCTTTGGGTCGTGGTCAGATTTCCTCTCTTTAGAGAGGCCCTCCCGGGCCCCCAACCTAGAGCACCATCCAGCCCCTCTCCCATCTATCTCATTCACTGTGCTTTGCACAACCCGTGCATCTCTTATGCATTTGCTTGCATGTGTCTGTCTCCCCTCGACAGAGTGTGAGCTCTGCGAGGCCAGGGTTTTGTCTTTCTTGTCCATCACAGCATCCCCAGCCCGCAGAACAGATGCTAGCCCATAGTGGGTGCTCAACCGAGGGTCGCAGATAAATGAATGCAGCCGGCCTCTCTCTGGGCCTTTGGGGTTGAGTGTCTGCCCTTTGGCCAAGTCACCACTAGATGGGGATCTTTTATTTAGTTGACAGAGCTATAGTGCTGTGTGTGTGTGTATGTGTGTGTGTGTGTGTGTGTGTGTGTGTGTGTGTGTGTGTGAGTTCCGCTCTCTTCTGAGGGTTGGGGCTGAGGAAGGGAGGCAGCCAGACTCACCAGTTTGTTGATCATGGGCAAGTTAGCTGCAGCATCCACATTTACAAAATGATGATGAGAACTCTAAGTGTCAAAAACGAATAATGGTGTCTGCGGGACAGGCTCGTTGTGAGGGTTTTGGCCTCCGGGCTCGGAGGTAGCGGTTTGCACATCGCAGGCACACCCACTGTGCTCCGTAAGTGCTGACGGCCATGATGATGGTGATGCCTCTGGGAAGAAGAGGAGCCCTTCCAAGTTGGTCCCAGTGCCGGCCGTACTCTGTTCGTTTGCCTTTCTCCCTCTGAAGTCCAACTCCCAACTCCGGCAGCAAGCTGTCCTCCCACACCTCCCCAGAGACTTCGTTTCTCAAGACGCGTCGACAGCCATCCTACACTCCAGCTGTGCCCTCCGTGTGCCCTCCTGGAGTGTGCCAGGGATGTTCCCACCCCTGGCGCTCGGCTCCTGCCACTCCCACTGTTCCGACACCTGGGTCACCTTTGCCCTCGCACTCCTTCTTTCCATCTGAGAAAATCCTTCAGGATTCATCAAGCCTCAGCTCCCCCCAGAATCTCCTCCGGGTCTCTGGCCTCCCTCGTACCCAGCACACCCCTTGCTTCCTGCCATGGTCTGAAGGGGCCCACTTGGACTCGTGGCTGGTGTCCTCGGGGGGTTACTTGGATGCAGGGCACTGCCCCCTTCAACCATGCTCTCTTCGGGAAAGCGCCTGCCACTCATCCAGGCCACTGTCACTCATCCAGGCCACTGTCACTCTGCTTCGATCCCCTCATCTTTCTTGTCCTCTTTCTGGTTACCTCTGTCTCCTCTTCCTCTTTTCTGTCTCTGCTGCCCTTTGTCCTTTCTCTCGCTTCGCTGTCCCTGTCTGGTTTTGTCTGACCCTTTCATACGCAAGATTCTGACCCTCTCCTGACACAGAGCGTGACCTCTGAACACCTCACCTGGGCCCCAGGCCCACTGGCACTGATCTTGAGCTGGGGCCAACGGCTGTGGGCTATCATTTCCGGGGCATCGCATAGCCATGGCTGGGCCAGGCCCCTTAAGGCCTGGAAGGAGAGGAAGCCTGGGCCGAGAAGTGTCCTCCTTGCAAGACAGCTTTTCCAAACCAACCTGAATCCAGTTCCTGCATCTTTCGTCTTGCTAGTGGAGACGCCGAGACAGGAACTGAGACTTGAGGAAAGGAGCTGGCGACTTCAGGGTGTCTTTCTCAGTCTGTGCAGTAGACTTCCACAATGGGGTGAAGCAGGACGCTGTACAGGAAAGTTTGCCACAGAGAACTCGGGCTGCTGAAAGGCCTCCACCTGCCTGTGTCCCAGGCCTCCGCCCTGCTCTCTAAATTCTCTCCCTGAGCCTCTGGTTTGGTCTCAGGGAGCTAAATGCCATCTGAGGGATGCCTGGTTGGCTCAGTTAGTTCAGTGTCTGCCTTTAGCTCCAGTCGTGATCCCGGGGTCCTGGGATTGAGTCCTGCATCGGGCTTCCTGCTCAGTGGGAAGCCTGCTTCTCCCTCTGCCTCTCCCCCTGCCTGTGCTCTCTCTCTCTCTCTCTCAATAAATAAAACCTATGTATAAAATAAAAATAAATGCCATCCAAATGCCCATGACTTTTGGGTTCTCACCCTAGTCAGGTGTCTTCCCTGAGGTCTAGACTCCCGTATGCTCCTGGACACTTGACTTCCCCATCAGGTGTCTGATATGCATCTGAAACTCAGGGAGCCTCATGCCAAGTGCTTGCTGGGTCTCTGTAGTCTGTTCTTCCCCATCTGCACAAGCTCGGACAACACCTTCTGCTGGGGCCAGGAACCTTGGATTCTGTCTTTTTCCTCCCTACCCCGCATCTTATCCATCGGCAACTCCTGACAATTGACCTACAAAACATCCGGCATCCAGCATCCGATGCTTCTCTCCTTCTCCACTCCACCCCCCATGGAAGCTTCTCCCAGTGCTCACTAATGGCTCCCCATCTTTCCTCCCTGGCTCCCCAACCACCACAGACAGTGTCCAGAGTGATCTTTCTAAAGCAAGAGTAGACCATATCCTGCAGCAAACACTCTGGCGGCTTCCCCTGCAACGGAAGGAGAAGACACCCTCCTCACCTGTCCACCCAGCCCTGCGGACCCTTCCCCCGTGTGACACCAGCCACCGCGGTCCTGATGCCCATCGCCTCTGCTCCTGCCACACTGGCTAAATGCTGCTTCCTTGCAAGGGCTTCTTCGGCCCCCTGAAGTAGCTGTCCTTCTCTCTCCCTGTCGTCATCATTCTGTATCCTGTTGCCTTGTTGGAACACTTCATTTCTCAATATTTAGGAATATTGACTCACTCCCTGGAGGCAATATTTGGGAATACTGACTTGCTCCCTGGAGGCAAGCTCCCTGGGCAGGGAGTGTGTCTTCTCATTCTATATCTTCCACGCTAAACATCCAGGGAGCACTCTGTCCCTAGGTGCTGCTGCCCCACTGGCTGGAGGTTCACCCTCTGTGTGGCAGCGAAAGATCCCCATCCCAGGCAACGGGAAGCAGGTTCTCCATTCAGACCTACCGCCTGAGTGCTTTAGGATTTCAGGCAAGTTGCTTGTCCCCAAGCCTGTTTCCTTGGCTTTCAAATCAGAAAACAGACATTAGCATTAACTATTTTATGAGTTCATTCATTCACTCATCAAACAGGTATTGAGTTCTTAACGTGTGCCTGGCCTTTGGCTAGGCACTGGAGGTACAGGTCTGAGCCTGCAGACCCTACTTTGCATAGCTCTCAGGGTGTCCTTCTTTGTGGGTTCTAACGAGGACGAGTGCCCCCCACACGAGACAGGCTTTTTCCTTGCCCTCCCGGAACTCACATTCTGGTTGGCAGGAGAGTGGATGCATACACAAACGAGGTAATTTCAGGCAGAGACAAATGTTAGGAGAAAAAAAAGGATGATGTGTCAGCAGGTGAGCTGTTGTGAGTAATACATTCGGTAATGAAGGAGAAAGAGCTTTGCACACCACGAATTCCAGTGGTTACCATGTTCGCCTTCCCTCGTCAGTGGAGGGAGAAGTCCGAGGCTCTCAGACATGGAGGTGGAAGAGGGACCAGGGCTGGAACCTGGTCTCTGCCTCCCATGGCCCCTTGCACAACGCATACATGGCTATGTGGGTGGAGGGGGTGGGTGTCTCTGCTGGCTAATCTTAAGTCCCTTGCAAATGCCAAGAACTTACATAAGCCCACTCAGAGGAGGGATAACAACCTCCCTGGTCCCCTGGTTGCTTGGTTGCTTGAGGGCAGCCGTCTCCCCCTGGCAACTTGGCCCCAGGGCTTGGGTTATAGGCCTTTCTCTGTACTGATCTCCCAGTGACATTTAAAGACATGGACAGGCCAAGTTGTTTTTCTCCTTTCCCTTCCCTGCTCACTAACTGCATCCCAGATCAGCTGCAGGTTGCTAGGCAACCTGGGGCCAGGCTCTGGGTAGGGATTTCAGAACTTGGAGGTTGGGGGTTGGTGGGGGCGGGCAGTTAACCCTTACAGGGCTGTGCTTTGAACCACAGTGTAACTGGGGTGGGAAGAGCTTTTCTTCTCTAGGGAGTTAATGACGTTAGCTTGAGGGGATACAGGGGCAGAGGAGAGGCTTCAGACAGATCTAACAGTCATGAAGAAAATCCCAGCGCTTTTCTGCAAAAGTAAAGGGGAAAAGAAAACTTAGGGGCAAAAAGAAGTCCTGGCTTCTAAAAGGAAAAGCATTGCCCAAGCACCTGCTATGGACCAGACCCTTTAGTGCGGTTACTTTAGCAACTTTACGAAGTGCAGAGTATTAGCCCCATTTTACAGACAGGGAGACTAAGGCCCAGGGTAATCATGCAATTATCTGGCTAGAAGTGGTGGAGCTGGGATTCAGACCCAGCTCTAAGCCTGACTCCCAAGTATGTGCTCTCTCTGGGCCTCTTAGCGGGGGACAGAAAGCTAGAACAGAGAGATCTGGGGCATTACAGAGGAGTCAAATTCACCTGCGTTTCTCTGTCTGCCAGGCCGGTGCTGGGCATTCTGATGAGCATGCTGCCAACAAGGAGGGCAAGTCCAACAAGACTTGCAACTGTGGGAGCCCTCCAACCAAGCGCACCCCCCCAACGCCCTCTGAGCATCCCCATGCCGTGGGGGGTGGGGAATGCAGTGCAAGGCAGGAGCACCAGCTCTGGGACCAGACAACCTGGGTCCGACTCAGGACTCTTCTCTCCCTGGCCGTGTGACCGTGGCCATCTCAGCTAACTTCTCTGAGCCTCAGGGTCCTTCTTGATAACCACGTTCACCTCAAAGGTGGATCCCAGGGGTTAGGGTGCTCTGTGTAAAGCACCTATCACAGATGCTCACAGACTGCCGCTGTCACTAATGTACCTGTTTTATGGATTAAAAAAACTGAGGCCCAGAAAACTCAGGCCAAGCAGTGTGTTCCAGAGCACTGGAAAGGCTAAAGACACATGTGTTTTAGTCTTGCCTGTTACTCAGATCAAACTCTTACGCTCTCTGGGCCTGTCTCCCTATCCCTATAATGAGGGGTTGGTCTAAAAGGACCCTAAGGGAACTTTTGGCTCTGGAGAATGCCAAGAGAGCAGAACCTGAGTCTGCCTTGCTCTGCGTCCCAGCCCCTGCACAGCACTGGCCCTGGATGGGTACCCAGTAGGCGCTCAGGCAATACTGGACAAGTAAATGAATGTGCCTGGGTCTGGTTTTGGGGCTCAGCAGGTACCAGCAGCAGACCCATGATCAGAACTCAGATCACCAGCTCCTGGCCCTGCTCCTGGGAGCTGGGGCACGGCAAGGTCAGGTAGGGAGGACAGGGGGTTGGCTTGGTACTCACTCTCTGGGAAGCACCGGCCCCATCCTCATGCTAACGCCCTAAGCAGAGTGCTGGACTCAAGGAGGTCTGCTTAAGCTTTAGGGGCAACTGGCTGCCTGGCAGCATCTGTGGGAAGCACAGCCCAGGCTGCAAACTTTCCCCACCACCTCCCAGCACGGGCCTGCACCTCCCACCACCACCCAGCAGGTGCCAAGCAGAGGATGCTTCTGTGTGCCACCTTGGTATGGGGAGGGGAGGGGTCCATCTTGTCACTCAGATCACTCTCTTCCCCAACTCCTGGGGTCCCAGGCTGTAGCTCTGGCCCTACGTGGGAGAGGGAAGAGGACTGCTAAAGAAGCTGCTCAAAAAAAAAAAAAAAGGGAAAAGAAGGAAAGAAAGAAAAGAAAAGAAAAGCTGCTCCAGGTGCAGAGGACAGAGGCTCGCCCCAAACCTGGGACCACAGTATGGGCAGGTGCTCTGCACCGGCTGAAATTCTACCTCCCTTCTCAGGTCACCTTTCCCCTTCTTCCTCAGTGCCTGCACTTTATGGGGGCACCAGAGGACAGAGCTCTTCGAGGATATTTTCTCTAAAAGCGGTAACTTTTCAAGCACTTCAAGGTAACACTTGACATGACAGATGTTATGATCAAGAGGAAAAGCAACGAGAAGAAACCATATGGAGGTGAGACCACGAGCCAGGCTGAGAAGAGTCAGAGGCACCTTTTCTGCCTGCGCCTGCTCCACTCAAGGGCCAGGCTTGCCCCCCTGACTCCTGCCTAGGGTGGGGGCGGAACACCCCAGGAACACACACCCCAGGCAGTGAAGGGTGAGAAGAGGCAGCCAGAAGCTTGGTCCTTGCCTCTGAGGGCATCATGTGTCAAAGTAAGCAACTTCCTCCAGCCCTCTTCCCTTGCCCACCCACCAGGCCCTGACCCATCCCAACCCCTGCACGTGGTCTGCGGGATCTCCCAGGAGACACACGGCTTTAGGTATGAGCGCTGTCATGGCCAGAGAGCTCCAGCACAGAAGAAGTCCCTTTGAGCTCACCTGGGAAATGAAGGTTCTCCCCGTTGACAGTGTGGCTGGGGGCTGGGGGCTGTGGAGGCTGAGAAGTAGACCATCTGTCCTCCCATTGTGGGGCTCTGAGACCCCAGCCTCATCCCCCACCCCCGCCCAGCTCAGGTCTCACCACTGGGTCAGGGACACTGCATAGTCCTAATGCTTGGTCAGTCTTGGTGTGTCCTGAGCCAGGGCTCCAGGGTTGGGGGTGCTGGGAAGCCCTAGGGTTTGGGCACTGAGCACCCATTCTGGGGTGGGGGGGATGAAAGGAAGGGAGGTGGTTGTTCTCTGACCTTGGGGGGCAGGTGAACTCCAATACACCCACAGCTGAGCACATATACACGTAGGGAGGAAAGTGGTTTGTGCAACTCCGCAAGGCCAGGTGGGAGGCCAGTTGCCCTAAGGGACACTCAAATCACTGGCTCCCCCAGAATGAATGACATTTTTGAGAAAGTTACAGCCAGGAACTTCGTATGTGCTTGCTCTTTAGACCAAACTTGCCCTAGACACACACCCCAGGAGCCCCAAAACACGCTCCGGGAGAGCGGGGACCATTCCCCACCTACTGGACACTCAGTGCTTGCCCGCCCTTGTTCTTTGCTCTCCTCCTTGAATGGCCTTGATGACACATGAGTTCCCTTCCCTGACCCCTCCTATTTACTTTTGTGTCCCCCCACCCCCCGACCCCAATAGCACCTACCAGGGCTTGGCATGTCCTCGCCCTTAACAAATATTTATTCAACTGAAAGACAGCTAAGCTGGTTTGTTAACACATGACAGACAGAGGAATGTTCCCGACAGCAACAGTTGCCAAGGAAAGCTGCAAGATTCAATGTAATCTCAAGTCAACAACTATTTATCGAATAGGTGCTATACCCCAGGCTCCCGGAAGGTGCTGGAGATGCAGCCATGGACAGGAGAGACCAGAGACCAAGCAAGCGCTCCCAAGAAGCTCCAATTCCTAGAATCATCCATCTCCATCTCAAAGCCCTCCTCTACCAGGAGGCAGGCATTAAGGAGAGGCCCAGGCTCAAGGTCATGTCCCCGCAGAGAAGGCTACTCACAGGCCACGGTCCCGTTGGCGATGTGGAATTCGTAGCTGTTCAGCACGGGCTGGCAACCAAACTGCTTTAGCTTCCCGTAGCAGCAATCATGCGCCAGGCAGCATCTGGGGGCCAGACCGGAGCAGGTGAAGGGGGTGGGCCTCGGGGTATCAGGGAGGGGGGACGGAGGGGTGGGGGGAGCCATGGGCAGACCCTGGAAAGGACGCCCCTGCCTCCTCCCCACAGTGAGAAAGCATTGATGACAAGGAGGTAAGTTCCTGAAAATATTAACAATATAAACATAACCACTCACATTTCGTGAGCCCTTTCTAGTACCTTCTGCTATCTCATTAGTTCCTCCATGTAACCCTGTGAAGTGTGATTGTTGTCCCTATTTTTGTGGGGGAGGAGATGAGCTCCCAAGGGGGGAGTTTCCTTAAATGATACAGCTGGAAAATCACACACACACACACACACACACACACACACACACACACGGGGCTCAAACCTAGGTCCATGTGACTCGGTCATTCACGTAATGAATTTTTCCTGAGCACCTACCATGTGCCAAGCACTGTGATAGTCCCTGAGAAGACAGGGCTCACCAAAACACCCAAAGTCCTTCAGTCCTTGTTCTCATGGTGCTCAGAGTGGCCCCGGGCAGAAAGGGAGAACACGAAGAGAAAGCAGCTGGGGCAGGACCAGGGACTGGATTCTAAGACACAGAAAAGCTCTGGGCCAGATGCTTCAGTCCTTCCCCTTACCAACCCTACCTGGGAGCGGGCTCTTTGCTCTTTGTCATCTTTGTCCCATGGTATTAAAATTGTCATCAGCCTTTGGGCTTGGAAGTGGACGGACAGAGGGTCAAGGGTCCAGATTTGGAAACAGGCAAATTCTTACTTAAATCCTGACTTGGCCACTCAGGGGCTGGTGTGTCTTTAGGCTTTGCCATGGTGGTTTAGGGCGTCCTCATGGCTGCTGCCTATCATCTAGGGATGGGACCACTGCCTTGGCCACTGGATATATAAGGATTAAGTTAGGGCCCATGTGCCAATCACCGATCCCAGTGCTCAGCACATGATGGGGATTCCCTCTGTGTCTGTTCCCCTGTAGGGCTCTGGGATTCCTCTGGATGGAATATTCCATGCTCTCAGGAGCCCAGCCCCAAGGAATCAAGCTCCAGGAGTGACATTTTGGGTCCTACTGCAGGAATATATTTACACACAGGAGCTTAAAAGTGGTGAGAAACATCTTATCTCTCCAAATGAATGATGTACAAGCTTTCCTGTTTCCTCCCTCCTCATGCCCTCGCCAGGTTATGCCAACCTCTACTTCTTCTCAGGACTCACAATACCCACTCCACACTGAAGAGTAGGCCTGGCAGCCACGCTGGGCCATGTGGCCTCGCCCAGATGGACAACTTTTCCAAACTGGGCCACTGGGATTCTCTCTCCCGGAATGTGGAATTAGGCCCAGGATACAGCAGGGCGGCCTTGCTGTGGTCTAATCCTAAAAACTGGGTTGCTGAGCGAAGATCACGTTTGCTGTGACGTTTGAGAACTGAAGAGGTTTCTTGAGCTCTGAGCAGGACTGACTGGATGATTTTCAAGGCCTGGTGCAGCATGAGAATTTGGGGCACGTCATCTGGACACAAGGATTTCAAGATGGTGGCTGCGGGACTGTGAATGGGCTTCTGTCTCTTGCAGTGTGAGAGTCCTAACACCCTGCCTCACCAGGCTTGGGTTTCAGTGCACATGAAAGGAAAGCAGGCCCAGAGCCCCTAGACTCACCTGTCTGTGTCATCCATGGGGGTCCCTTTGCCCCCAAGGCCACAGTAGCAGCCATATCCATAATACGAGAAGAAGGCACTCCGCCCTGTGATGAGTTTGACCATCCTCTGAAACTGCCAGAAGCTGCTGTGGGCAGGGGCCATCACTGCCGGCCGGAACACAAGAAAGAAGACACTGGGTAGTGAGAACATGCCAGCCTGGTGACCCGTACCAAGAGCGCTGACCTCTGGGACATTAGTAGACCCCAACACATGCCCCCAGGCATGGGCATGGCCCGGGATCATCAGCCCCTTTCCTGGGGAAAGGAACAGGATCAGAGAACACTGTGTCCCACAGCCCGTTTCTTGCCAGCCCAGGACGAGAATCCAGCTTCCATGATGTTCGGGACATTACCATCAACCATGTCCCCCCTGCCCAGCCCATCCCCTGTCCCACCAAGTGGAAAACCACCACCCCAGGCAGAAACACCCTTGGATCTCATGCAACATTAATGGGAAAAGATGCCAGTGCCTACTAATATCATTAGGCATGTACAATCTCTTAAGAGGCAGAAAAGATTACCATGATTTTATTTTTTACAGGGACCTGGCAATTTTTACTTCTACAGAATGTTTACAGAAGTGGGGGTAGAATACACACACACACACACACACACACACAGGGATGTTTGCTGCAGCTTATCCCTTGTGGTATCAAAAAATTGAACACCACCCACATATCCACTAACAGAGGGAGAGTAACTAAATTGTGTCTTGAAAACATCTACTTTTAATAGCAATCTCTCAGGGACTGAGCAGTGGGACTGAGGAAGTAGGTGGAGAAGAAGATAGACACCATTTATATACTTTTATGCTGTTTGACTTTTTTTTTACAGTGACCATGTATTACTTTTCTATTAAAATGGTTGAAGTGTACATGTGGAAAAGCCTAGAAGCGTGTCTACCAAACTCTGAAGAGCAGTTACATTTGGGTGTAGGAAAAGGACTAGGGTCTGGGAAGGATGACAAGTGGCTTCAGCTTGTTACATTCATTTATTTTACTTTTTAACTACCTACCTATATTAATTTTGCAATAAAATAACATAAAAACATGAACTTGGGGAAGAAACACAGAGACAGAGGGGTTTGGAACACCTTCACAGGAGACTCCCCATGTGAAACTGTGGTTTTGTTGTCCTAAAGCACCACAGAAGGGGTGGGGAAGCCTGTGGTAGTCACAGCTGTACCCCTCGAGAGAGGGGCCAGGCACTGATCTTGTGGAGGGCCCACCACGGGGGCAGCGGAAGTGGTCCTTCCTGCGTATCTCCCCACACCACCCCCGTCGACTCATGATCTTGAAAATTGAAAACTAAAATTCCACCCTGGACTAAAGGGAAAACGGGAGCTCCATTTCTGACATTTTTACTTAGAGATCTGACAGCCACAAAGCTGAAACAGACAGAAAAACAGATCTGGAGAAATCTCTAAGAATCAAACTCATCCGAGTCAAAGAGTTTTCCAACAAACTCAACACAGTTTGCTAGCAGGTTCTTTCTCACTGTGCAGGGGTGTGTTATCTGATCTCTTGGTAGCAATGACTTATAATTATCCATTATTCCATAAGTCACCATAAGAGAGCCTTTCTGATGAGAATTAATTGTCCTTAAATTAGCTAGATATATGTCTGCGTTTTTGTTCTGGAATCTAGGTGACTTTAAACAAAGGCAACCGAAGGAAAGAATAAGAGGCTCCCAAAGGGGTTGTGTGGTAAAAGAGTAGTCAAGGCCCTTTTCCTTGGCAAATCATTAGTAACCTTTGATTTTCTCAAAGTTTTGTGAGGTCCCAATGCTGGGACCAGACCATTTTGTAGAAGAAACAGAAGGAGGTGGGTGCCTATTCCACTCCTGATTCTCTTTTGAGTAACACCTGATTTTCCCCTCACCCAGTGCCACATCAGAAGGGGCTGCCCAGAGACACGGACACCCAGACAGGAAGACAGAGCCTTGGAGGTCTCCCAGCTCCATACTACTTACGGCAGGAGGCAAAGACCATGAGAACTCCAATGGCCTTCATTCTTGAGGACACCAGGGGGGCGGGGGCAGGGCGATCACACCTTTCTCTGCTCATGAGGGGTCTGCCAGCCGAACTCCTGAAAATAACCAAAATGAGGCGAGGCCATGTGGGTACAAAACCCCAATCACAGCTCAGGGCTCAGAGCGAAGGGATCTTTTTTCAAACCTAATTATCTCTGAATATGATACCCTTTCTGGTATTTAGAACCTAAATATAAAGATACGAAGGGCTCCGTTGTCTGAAGAGTACAAGTGTTTCTTTTCTTTTTCTGGCAATACCGTCCCCCCTTTTTTTCTTTTGAGAAGTCGATATTTCCACTGTTCCCAAGTTTAAAGGCATCCAGGGTGTCCATGATGGAAATCCCACGCCAGGAAGTCCAGCCCCGCTTGCATGGTGGGACCCCACTAGTGTCTTCCTTCCTTCCTTGGTATCAGGTCTCTCATTCAGGAGCTTAGCTCCTCTGAACCTGAGCTTCCCCTCCTATCAAGTGAGTCTAAAATACCTATCAGTAATTTCAAACATTTATTAAGGAGTTACTCAATGCCACGTGCTGTTTTCTTTGAGGTCCTTGCGGGCATTCCATGATTTCATCTCCATAAACAGAGAGGCTCTGCCATTGTTTTAGAGACAGAGAAACAAGAGTCAGAAGAGCTTCCTCAAACCCACAGAGCCCCCAGCTTCGCAGACTTGGGGAGACCAATGGGAAAAAGGCAGGTAAAGCTGCTTGGTACCGAAAAATGCTAGGACAGTGAAACACACCCTTCTTAATACTCTTTGCAACACTAAGGGTCCTCATATGTGGCTCACTTGCCACAGGACAACAGAGAACGGGGCTCAGGGCCCCCCATTGTCCCATGGAGCCCTCCCACCCTTGTTCCGTCACAAGCTCTAAGTGCAAGTGGCCTTGATGTGTCCCATCAGGAATCAGGCTCGATCTGATAACAGCAAGACTTGGAGTACGAACAGTAGCTCTGTTGAGCCCAGAGAATTTGACAGGCACTGAGCTTTGGCTAGCTTTACTCTCTGTGACAAAGTTTCCCAGGAAAACTTCAGAATGAGCTCCCGGCTGCAGGGCCCCGGGCCAGTGCATCAGGTGTCCTTGCTACCTCCGCCCCTCTCTGGCCTGGTTCTACTGGAGGATGTAAGGCTAGGCCTGGACCAGGCCTGGTCTCAGCCAGCCTCTGTTCCAAGTGCTGCAGGGAGGTTTTTAAATTAGGTTCCATCTCTACAGGCTGGCTCCCTTTCCTCTTCTGAGTCTGCAAAAATAACCGTGCGATGGTGTAGTCCAAGAAGAAGGCATGCACGTCTTTTAGATGAGCAGGTGATGACGCTTTGGAGAGACAAAGAAAGGGACTCGGGTGCGTTACTGGTAATGAAATCAGTGTCTCTCTGTGCGCCAACTCCTCCTCCATGCGTCAGCTTCTCCGAGTGTCAACTTCTCCCCTGTGTGCCAGCTTCTCCTTCTCTGTCAGCTTCTCCCCTGTGTGCCAGCTTCTCTCTGTCAGCTTCTCCCCTGTGTGCCAGCTTCTCCTTCTCTGTC